>MU187971.1:0-25489 GCA_016904865.1 Pissodes strobi | reverse complement strand
ATTTAAAGCGGTTCCGATACGTTATAATCAATTTTAATAGATTTGGTAAGTTTGGGTTAGTCGTCGAATCAACTTTGGGTTAGTTTCACTCAGTCTCAACTTATTTTACTTATTTGAGCCGGTTACGATACGCTATAAAAAATTTTAATGGATTTGGTTAGTTTGGGCGTCCAATCAATGATACGAAAATTTCGTAACGCGAACGAAACATAAACCATGTCGTGATGCGACCTTGAAAAATCACTCCCATGAAACAAAGAAGTATTCACTTCAAAAAGGTTAGAACGCACCAAATTAGTAAACTCTGAGTTAAACCGTTAAATCCTAAAAGATAACTACTATTCGTAATACATTTCTAATAAAGTAAATAATAAACATGTAATTAATTACATGTTTTATCGGTGTATAGCATTTCTTTTCTCTTCATTACTTTCCTCTCAGTGTATTAAACCTGTTATCTGTCAAATAGGACAAATTGAACTTGAAAGGTGCCGACGGCTATTGTCGCTTCTCTGGCTAGACTACTGGACCGAATTGAATGGATGTGATACTTGTTCGATGCCGAATTTAATGCTCTCTAATATTTGTAAGAACGAAGTATTCGCTAGAACGCACCGTTTCGGAGCTATAGGCTAAAAACCAAAAAAAATGTCCGAAATTTTCTCGTTTTTTTTGGACTTCCTGACTCGAGCGGCGGTCGAGGGATCGTGCAAACCTAGGATACTTCTATTTGACATTAAATAAACTGATTAAAACAATAATTAGCTTTCCAAACACTTTTTTCCAAGTACCCCCCTAATTTGATTGGCCTAAGAAACCACGATCGCAAGCCAAACCTTAGTCGGTTTTTCGACACCCCTGAATGAAAATATGCCTAGAAATTAGTATTAATATGGATGTTAAATGTCGCACTCACAGTCTTTTGGATGTGCATTGCTTCTTGTAGTAAGTGGGTTGATGAAAGCAGGTTGATTTAGTTTTATCTACACATTAAACTTACAAATATTCATATTAGCAATTTTATTACAATAAAAATAATTATGAGCGATCTTCTACTAGCAAATTAGGTAACAAATGTGTTTCGCTTTGGCATTTCTGTTCTTAAACACAAACAAGCAGCGTTAAACAAAAATTCGCTCGAAGAAGGCATCTTTTCTGTTGGCATGAACAATCGAAGCGCACTGAAAATTTTAACACGCGTATACAAAAATTGCTGTTTAGTTCAGTTACCAATGAACCTATGAACATGCAAGTATATGTGGGCAGTCTCTCTTTGGCTCGTCATATATGCATTCAAGACTGGACGCAACTTAAGACAGAGCCCATTATAAAATCAACAAGATTGATTTTTGTCGTTAATGCAAACTGAAAACTTCGAAATTGGTATAAAGATTATCTAGTTGTAAAGAATACTATTTTAAAGCGAGCTGAAAAAAGTGAAAAGGAGAATGATTTAAACGCAGGCAAAAGTGAATAGTACCCACCAAAATGTAATTATACAGACATTATACTGGTCCATTTACTTCGAAAAAGGGGCACACAGTCCATGGTTTTCACAAATAGCATCAAGAAAGTTATTTTTATAAATTTCAATCTTAGTATATCAGTACTTTTACTTGAAACCAAATGTTAACTATACATCGAGTATTTTTAGCACGTCTTATTTATGTATTTCTTGACAACTTCTATAGCTCCATCGCCTATAGAATGAAAAATCAATACCTATGTAGGTAGGTTGATGGCATATGCATCAGATATACTCAAGCGGGGAGAATTTACGTAGGAGTATAAGTTCTCCATAAAATGAAACCCGTGATGCGGAAACAAGATAAATTGGAGTTATTTATTCGTGTGCCCTTATAAGATATTAATAATAATAGTTTTTCATCAATTTAAATGGGTTTGCATCATAATAGATCTAAATAAAAATATTAGAAATTACAACAATCGAATGACATATTTTAGGAGAATTTTCTAAACTTGTTGACTAGTAAAAACCTTATAAAATACTAGCTGTTTTTACTAATTTGTGTCGAGTCCTCCTCGTTATCCTTTTAACCGAGGCTCAGTCAGATAAGAAGCATGTATTTAATGCAAGTTTTCTGTTTCTACTTAATCAGAAACTTCCATGGAGAATTAATTAATTCTAATTTATGATTAGAAATTACGTACCATATATTATAATCTCGAAAGGATCAACTGAGAAAAAAAATTACGACTCGACATTCCTTTTTCCACATGAATGTCTCAATTCCCGGATTTTACCATCTTTTTTTTTTCATCTTAAGGTCAACTATTTTGGGGAGCAGAAAAACACAGGCATAAGTTTAGTCGACGTTCAATCGATACGGCATGGTAGATTTTGTCTCGCATTTTTATTTTGACTTTATTAAATCGCGTTTATTACTAATTATCAGTTCCTTCGAAGGTTAAAGTAGTAGAATTTATAATAGACAATCTAATGGTAATTAACTTTATTTCATACTGTATTGTAAAACACACCTTTACATATTTGAATTCAGTCCAGAAAATAAGGTTTTACAGTAATAAGTCCTTTAAAATTTCTTTGCCGGACTGAAATTTGTAAGTTTCAGTTTAAAATACCAAATTTTTTTCATACAAAGTCCTCTCACTATCAAACATACTTAACATATTCTATGCATTCACACAGAATAAAATTAAACTCATTTGTTTTGCAAAACAATTTCTTATATTAGTAATAAGTTAATAACTACATAGAATAGATATTTACAACCTAGATACATTAAAGCTAATGTTAATGGTACAATTTGCATTATCGTTAATATTAATTTATGGAGTTTTATGGGAATTATCATCACTGCTACTTATAATAGCTGATAAATTTTTATTATTTTGGTTCAAAACTTCTACAAAATTTTCCCCATTTTGAATCATTCTAGATATTCTGTTCTTCCCCCAATAGAGACTTCGATGTACTTCTCTGCCACCGAGGAACTCTTCCACCCCCATGCCGTTTAAGTACAGTAAGGTCGGCCCCAGCATCAGCAAGAAGCGTTGCTGATGTGCTTCTAAAGCAATGTCCCGTATACTTTTCTACATCAGCAAGTCCCAAGAATTCAGAAATTTTCTTGGGAACACCGTCGATGGTATGAATACCCACCTTTTGACATATACTCTTCCCATTTCGATAGCCCAAGAAAAGAAAATTATTATTTACATTTTTCGGTCGCAGTGCCAAATAATTTCTGTACAATTGCAAATAATTTTGTTCACTCTCATCAATAACAGTAAACACTCTTCGATGGTTGGTTTTTGTTTGTCGTCTTGTCACTACCAGCTGCTTACCCGTATCTTCGATATCTTAAAGAGTTATTGAATGGAGCTCCTCCCGGCGACAACCACCACTTATCCCCAGCATTGCTACTATCTAAAATAAATATTGTTGCAGTATAGCTCTAATAAGCATATTATGTAGTACAGTGTTACCTTCATCATAAGGTATTCTTTGTTTTGAGCTTCAACCATAAACCGGTGCATCTCTTCCCTGCTCAAAACTTTAGATTTCACTGGTTCGTATCCTACTGATTGTTTTTTCAGAAACGCTCTCACTCTCGGGTATTGAGAAATGTCCATGTCTTCATCGATCAATAACATCGACTTTATCATAGAAAACTTAGACCATAATGACGAACTTTTGTATCTCTTTGACTGCAAAAACATAATATATTTTATAGATTTGAATTTTAATTCCTGCATATTTACTTACAAGGTTATAAACATAAGCCATTATAACGTCCTCATTTACGGAAACTATCTTGTTCTCATGTTTCCATTGAGAAAATAAAGCAAATTCTTTCTGATACCGTCCTGCCAACTTATTTGGTATTAATTGTCCTCTAGCTTCGTTAAATTTCTGCATGATTTCTTCGGGCATCAAATTTACACCATCCTCCAACTCTATTTCGTCAATTTTACCGAAAATAGTTGTGAAATAACACTAATTTTCAACTGACTTTAGTTTTTATTTAGACGCCATTTAGACATAAACAAAATTAAAACAATTACGTTTCCTATAGTTCAGTTCACGCTCAAAAGTTAGCGTTGCGCCTTATGGCAATGCTTTTCTTATGGGGAATAACTGTGCATTGTTGCCAACTCGGGCGCCTTTAAATCGTGACGGCATATCAGTTTTGAAGCATGTCCTAAATTGATTCACAAGTTTTGGGAGGAGCCATAACTTACGATTTGCGCATGATCCATTTAGTATCGGTAAAACGCAAGGCGCATTAATGCGCCTTGGGTAAAACGGACGGCTCGAAAGTGAGGTTAGATGAGACGCTGGCTGAATCATAGACAAGGGAAATATTCTTTCTTTGTCTGACGGCTGAATTCAAAACCAAAACAATCAATAACAAATATCATGTCATACTCGTGATTCATAGATTCAGATTCAATTTAAAGAAACTAACTGATAAATATGCGTCTTTCTTTCACTCTGGTAAGATAATATTTGGTCTTTAATATGAATATTTTATTTTATGCAATCTACTTTAGGTGATGAAAAAATGTGAGGTTTGCAATAGGAATTTAAATTACAAATACAAACGGAAATACTCAAGTGTTCTAGTGAAAATTTCCAGCAGAAATTCTTAGATATACAGGAATCTTATCCTATGGAAAGGCAAACATATCTAAAATGTGTGAAATTTAGAATCAGTGGAATATGTAGGTAAGTAAGTTTTGTTTATTAATTGTGTCGTGCAATAGTTTAAACGCTTAGGTTCGTAAGAGTTTATTTCGTTTTTGTACAGGTTTTGCTTATTATGTAGCTGTACATATCGCCATTACGGCCTTAGTTCAAATTTTTAATAATATTTACGTTATTTTTAACATGGAACATTTGTTGTACCTCAGTTATAACCCAAACTAACATAAAGTACCTTAAACAAAGTAGATTGACACCATAAAATTAAATTCAAGTATGAGAGAAAACTAAAACAATGCTAATTTATTTCCAAATGTTTATGAAATGGAAAACAAAACATTTTATATAACCAAAAGTAAGCTATAACGTGATTCATATACAGCAACAGTAAAGGGCTGGCATATAATGTTAACTTTAACAATTTAAAATCTTATTTTTCTTTACACAAACTTACAATAAACACCAGTGATAAACAGATTGGAAAAAACACCTTACATAGCACAAAGAGTCAGTTAAAACAGAGTACTATAATACAATGTTAAAATAGTATTGGCATGTATCGATTACCCAGCCACAAAATTCATCGAGAGACACAAATGACAGACAAGACAAAAGATAATAAAACACTATAATTTAACTCGTCATAAAAACGCAATAATTCACTCATTATAAAAAAACTATACCACACAATCGATGGAAAGGAATGTTGTAATTTAAGGTTCTTGTATCATAGTGCACCAATGTTTACGAAAGGGGTCATATTATCTTCTGTGCTTATGAGCACACTAAACTATATTGTTTCCTACTGATCGCTAAAATAATACTCATCATCATCATCTGAGTCACAAGAATTGAGGTCAATAATGACCAATAATATATACAAAGCATCTATCAGTTGCTCCTTTTTCCAGTCCTCGCTAATTGAAGCATTTGTGTGATGAACATATTTTTCCATTTTTCTGATGTAATCTAAAACAGAGGTATTTTATAAAATAGCAATATCTAAAAGTTGTACTAGATTTTTACCTTTTGAAGTGCTTCATTCCACAAATTTAAAACAGCTTCGCTTGTGACAGGATGGATCGAACTGATACAACTATCATAGTAGGAAATGCTTACATTCTTACCATACCATCTCAATAGGATTATATTAGCAGTGATAGGGAGGAAGTCTTAAGACACGATGTAGTAGATATCTGCACTCTGTCAATATTGATAAGATTCGTTTGAAATGAACGCAGTGTGAGACGTTCGCCTGCAATAAAACCGAAATAATGAATAAATTATTTAAAATAATGAAAAATTAAATGCAGATTACCTTTCTCATACATAGCATATACGTCTCCTTATAGTAGGGCTATGAACTTTGTGAAGAGGCACTCCACGAGAGGAAATAACTGCAACATTTGCCTTGGTTTTAAAGTCAACATCTTTCTGAACTCCCTTTGAATGCACTCTCTATAGCAAATAAAAATAAATGTACAGATGTAATTAAATTGATATATAAGGGTGGGATTATCCATAAACATATTCCTTAAACCTAAATCTATCCTTAAATACGTATTAATGTTTAACGTATTTCGTAATAGGTATCTAAATGAGTTTATTCAATTTAGTAATAATTATAATTTCTATTTCTTAAAATCAGTAACTCCTTTTAACCTAAGTTTAAGTTTTACCTTTTTTATATATATTTTGCTCTTAAACTTGCCTTCCTTTTGATATTGTGATCTTATTATCGAAATTTAGACAGTGAAATTAAGAAAGAACACTTCCAGTTTACAATATATCCTTTTCTTTCTTAAGGAAAATGACAAAGACGGCACCAAACCGGAGACTTTAAAGAAAGAGCCTTCCTTTCCTAATTGGAAACCCTCAAGGTCGCCTTTTTAACCCTTAAAAACAATTTTTAAGACTTAAAATTATGCTAAATACGAATAGTACTATAAGAAGGATAATCCTACCCTTTATATATTTTTAAAACTGCACTTTTGTGTCAACTTACATTATATACTGCACTCACAGGGCGTTTTGCCTGCTGCTTTTTCGTGATTAAAATAGTCTATTAGTTTTAAAATAAGAGCTCATTTTCAGTATACCATCAGCGCTAACAATCACAAATTCACAAATAAAAATAGGAAAATAGGTTGAACGAAATTCAAATAAATATATATTTGACACTTTGACAGATGAGGAATTTCAATCGATATCCTATATGACAATGCTAAACATTTTAAATGTAACTGAGCAAATAAAGCATTTTTATTATTATTATTATTATTATTATCTTGCGCGGCTTAACGTACGTCCGTGACGTCAAATTTCTGTCACCCCCGATTGACGGTGGCTTGAGAGAGAAAGACTAGGTAAAACGTAACGATCAACGCTCACTTTACAAACTATACGTTAACTTGGCAACGTCGTTCTCCATGAGCGCCGCGCTAACTTTTGAGCATGAATTGAACTATTATAGGTACAGGGTGGCCCGTTTATTATGGGATGATACCTTATCTCAGAATCTACGGCGTGTACCAAAAAAAGTTTAATAGAAAAGTTGATTAGATTTCCCTAAAGTTTTAAAATATTATATTTTAATATATACAGGATGTTCGTAGTTTCGTGGACAAGTATCAACTTCCTTATTTTAAATAGAATACCCTATATATTAAGGCATTTTTAAATTCCTCGGAAAATTCTAGATATATTTTATATATAATATCCTATACCTAAGTCTAACCGTTTTTGACATATTTTGAACCTTATGTCAAAAATGACGTTTGCAGGTCTAAATATAACTATCAATTTCTCCCCTTGAAAGCCTTTATTATTTAATTGGAGTTGGGTTCCTTGTAGAAGGGGATATACTTTAGTGGTCTGTGTTGACATTTTGATAAGAAATAAATACAGGGTGATCAAAAACTGAGATTAAAAACGAAATGAAAAAAATCGTTAAAAGTCATTTTTTTCAAATGGAAATCCCCTATTTTTATAATTTTGTCTTATTCAGCATTAAAAATAAGGGTGACTTTGTGTAAGGTTATCTATTCCAAAAATGCGTAGTTTTTGAAATATTGGCGATTTAACAATTTTCTTTCGTAAAAATGCTATGGGGCTTTTAAGTCTTGTTATTAGTTGGCCATAACGGCGAGGCGCGGCAAAAAAAAACCATCGAGCACTACATAAATGACACTATTTTGGCTTTCTGTGAGTTTGGAAATCAATAACAGTTTTTATACCACATAACTCTGTCACTCTATATTATTGTTGTTATTTTATTGTTATATTGCTTTAGTTTTATTAATATACTAAAGTTATTCAATGCATACCCCAGAAGAAAGAGCCCATATGCTGGAATGTTATTTATCCAGCAATAAAAGCCCAGTTTTGGCGCTAAGAAGTTATGTTACCAAATTCCCTCTAAGACGCCATCCAGAAAAAAAGATTTTCGACAGAGTCTACCAGTGTTTTCGAAGAAATCTAAGTCTGTTGCAAAAAAAAACAAAGGGGCCATCATGTTTTGAATAATGAAAATCAACCTAACATCTTACTGCATTTTGAAGAACCTCCTGAAACTTCCACCCGACAGGCAACTCTGGACTTAGATTTTAAATGAACAACTATCCAAACTTGTTTAAAATTGAATGGATGGAAACCTTACAAATATTTACCAGTTCAAAAATTAGAAGAAAGAGATTATAACAGAAGGATGGAATCTTGTAGTATTTTAATGGATAGACATTTTGTTGAGAATATTTTTCGTAATATTGTTTGGACGGATTAATCAATATTTACTACTGCAACTAAGGTGTATAATAGAAAAAATTTGCATTACTGGATCAATAAAAATTAAAAGAAAATAATAGAGGTGAAAACACAGGGAAGAAAATCAGTTAAGGTTTGGTGCGCAATTTTGCAATCAAGAATTCTAGGGCCACTATTCAACGACGAAAATTTAAATTCTGCAAGATATTTCCAACTCCTAAGCAACGATATCCAACAGCTTATCGAGTACCAAGTGCCACAAATAGAATTGCGACATTTAATATGGCAACAGGACGGCGCTCCTTACCATAGGAGTCCAGCGATAACCAATTACTTGTCCAATTGTTATCAATACTGGATCGGGGAAAACGGAAATTTTGGATGGCCACCCAGGAGTCCAGACTTAACTCCCATGGACTATTTCTTATGGGGTACCCTAAAAGAAATTGTATATAAGCAAAAGCCAACAACGATGTATGAATTGCGGCACAGAATCGAAGAAGGTATGAATTTCCTTAATGAAGGACAGTTTATGCAGAATGCAATTTCATATTTAGAAACAGTTTATACAACGTGTATTGCCCAAAATGGTGGACATATACAAAACTTATTGCAATAGTTATTGTGTTATGTGTTGTCTTAGTAAGCATTAGTTACGATTATATGTGTTAATAATAAAAATTGTTCTAGTTATCATTAAGCGTTTTTCTATAAAAAATAAAAAAGGTAGTCACTTTATTATTTACGACATTGTGATAAAAAATAAATAAATGAGATATGCAATTCTTATCAAAGCGGTGCTAGTAACTGCCTTAATGTCGCTAAATTTTTGAAATTTTCCATTATTCGTTTAACACTATTTCGCGACGGTTTCTGTTTATCTGGATATCTATCAGCAAATGTCTAGCATGTTCTTGATAAACTTTGTTACCTACATTCCTTATAGAGAATACATCAATTTAAATAATCTTCGTGTTAATAATAGAAAACTGTTAAATCGCCAATATTTCAAAAACTACGCATTTTTGGAATAGATAACCTTATACAAAGTCACCCTTATTTTTAATGCTGCATAAGATAAAATTATAAAAATAGGGGGTTTCCATTTAAAAAAAAAAAATGATTTTTAACGATTTTTAACATTTCGTTTTTAATCTCAGTTTTTGATCACCCTGTATTTATTTCTGATCAAAATGTCAACACAGACCACTAAAGTATATCCCCTTCTACAAGGAACCCAACTCCAATTAAATAATAAAGGCTTTCAAGGGGAGAAATTGATAGTTATATTTAGAACTGCAAACGTCATTTTTGACATAAAGTTCAAAATATGTCAAAAACGGTTAGACTTAGGTATAGGATATTATATATAAAACATATCTAGAATTTTCCGAGGAATTCAAAAATGCCTTAATATATAGGGTATTCTATTTAAAATAAGGAAGTTGATACTTGTTCACGAAACTACGAACACCCTGTATATATTAAAATATAATATTTTAAAACTTTATGGAAATCTAATCAACTTTTGTATAAAACTTTTTTTGATACACCCCGTAGATTATGAGATAGGGTATCATCCCATAATAAACGGGCCACCCTGTACATCTTTCCGTTAGATTTGAATTTTATGTCAAACACACAATGTTTCCACCAGTAAATATACCTAAACACTTTTCAAATATACGACGCAGAATAAAATTTCATTATTATTTCAAAATATAATTTTCAACAGAACAGTATGAAATAAAGTATTGTACATCATTCGTCCGGCAAATCCTTTACAATATTCGTTTCACTCATACTGTAAAAGTTGATTTACCGGACTTATAACGTAAATATCTATTATAATTGATTGCTTTAATTAGACTGCATTAACATAGATAGGTGGGATTGCATTCATAGGGTGTGAATTGAAACATGCATTATATTTTTAGGTATTAAGTATTTTCATAATGCAAGATTTAATTTGCATTCAATGATCAGTAAATAAAGTGATTTTTTAACTACTGCAATATTTATCCTTTCACACATAAAACTAAATTCTTTAAAATAAAATATTTACTATTAGTAAATATCTAACGAAACTTTTTGATTATTTAGTTTAACATAAAACATAAACTCCTTTCTTTATTTAGAAATTTCAACTGACTGCTTTTCCGTTCATACTAAATACCTTGCTATTTTGCTTCTTCTACAATTTTCTCAACTAAACTTCACCAGGCCAGGCATAGATCTGTTTTACTTCTTACTACGATTTTCCAACCGCAATGTTACCTTCTTCAATCGGTAACAACAGAAGTGACGCTGCCGCATTTCTGTCTTGAAAAAAAGTGTATAAAACGCCCAAAAAAGTCCTTTATCCAGGCTTGGAAAAGGGGAACAGAGTATTCGAGATATTTTCAAATATCTGTGCAAACACTCGAGAAAATCGTCCAATATCTCGGCGCCCACCAGAGCTACGACTATGTAGATGATTTACGGGTAAACGATTGTACTGCACTTATTACTTCTTCGACTAACTAAATTTAAAATTCGAGAAAACTAACTAAATATATTGGCGCCAAACAGGGCAGCGAGGGAGGCTCAAGCATCTTGGTGACTGAGGCCGTTGTTTCATGGTTGATTGTTTGTCAGGCACTAAAATCTAATTTTTCGTACCGGTGCCGTAGGAAGAATAAAGCGAGAATTGCGCGCGAGCGGATGCATTTGAGAGGGTAGAAACATTTTCTTTCTTCATTCTATTGTTGTTTTCAAAACATTGAGGTGTAGCGTATCAGAAAAACACTCATTTCATAAAACAGACCATGACAGCAACCCGAATATTTCGAGGTTTAGACGAACGTTATTTACATTACTACAGGTAATATTATTGTTTAACAGTGATGAACGAGATACTCGCCGCGGGTGACAAGGCCGAGATAACCTTGCTGAATCAGTATTGTTATTGTAACATTATATACTACGAACCTACACAGGTAGATTATAAGGGTATACATTATGTCGCGTTTACTATCTTGTATATTCCTTGTTATAATTAATACAGAACTCTATAGTGACCTGGAGTTTTATTCAATACATAAAAGGAGTTCTACAGAAGGAGACAAAGGTATATTAAATTGAAGACGATCAAAAACATTTTCCTTGACGAAGAGTGACAACTTGTTTTCCCGCGATTGTTTCATATAATGAAATCTGTTCTACCGACAATCCAAGTTCGGACTAAGGAGTATTTTGTCACTTGTCTTAATAATAATAATTAGTGAGATATACATTACCAGCGACTTTTTCAATATGTTTAGTAAAGTTAAATTAAATTTTAGTTCCCGAACCCATAGGACTCAAAGCGCATATTTTCGTATTTTTTGAAGTGAAAACTTCTTTAGGCGCGTTTTGCTATTTTTTTTTTTGTGGGGGTTGAATGAGATCGAGCCGTCACGCGTCACGCATTACGCGCAACGCGTCATGCTCGGATATGTAACGTAACGCTCCTTATACTGGCATGTTCCCGTATAGGTAGAAGGCCAAAATTTTTAGGGGATGTAGCCGGGGTAAAAAGAAGATCCTGGACGAAAACGAGACCCCGTCCCCCACACGTTTGGCCAGGGAAGGGGATAGAAGGAAAAACTTAAATAATTAATTTCGGGAGAACGAGAAGAGGTACGGGGTCGAAATGTTTATGGTAGGTGAGCCCCATTTGGGGCTACCTTAGACCATACGGGGGAACGGAACTCTAATTTAAGGGGGGGATTTAGGGGAAAACCGTTTTTCACCCGTATCTCTGCAACGAAGGCTCGGATCGAAATTGTGATAAACGATGACCCCGCTTGTCGAAGTTTTTACTTCTATCGTGTGGTCTTAAGCATACTCACGCTAGGTTTTTTTAGACAGTATATTAATAAGGTCCAGTCAAAGAAATTAAATGTTTCATATAATAATTCTGGGCATTAATGGGTTTTAAGAAAAAACCAAATCCTAAACTGAAGTGCAATAGTTTCCGTGTCACTTCAGTATTTATAGCTAGAGTTTTTAAAGTTTATGGAGCAGCAACGATTTTAAGGTCTATTGCATTATTACTAAGAACTACAATTAATTGCTTTGACAACACTGTGACCTTCATAAATTTTGTACAGACTTAAATTTAGGATACTATACAAAAAATAAAACAATACCCGATTGGAAAATCTGCTAATAGAAATTAAACAATAAGAGATCTAATTAAGTCCATTTGCTCATTAAGCAAATTACGTTGGTGTTTTGTTCGCTTATTCACAAACTTCTCAGATAATTTAGTTTCCTGCTTTTATTCTCAGAATATCAAATTTTAAAATCCTCGTCCATTATATACTGCTTCGTATAATGTTTCAAGTAAGGGGAGTCTCCTTTGTGTAGCTTTATAGATCATTGCATACTTCTTCATTGTCTTATGATAAGTTCTACCTGTTTATTAAATATAAATTTTGTGCAAAAACCATAATTTTGTATACATGTCAAATTAATTTTGTTTAATTGTTCTAGTTTTATCTTTTATGCGATATCTAAACATATTACTATCATGAAATGCTACTTTAGTTTCTCTTTTGTTGATATAAAATTAATGTATACAAATTTTATTTGTTTCAAATTTTTAGATACACCAATTTAATATATTATCTACTAGATAGTAATTCTATTCGTTAATTGCTATTTGCTAAATGGTATGTGGCTTGTTGAATGTTATTCCGGGTTTCAATCAGTTCGTCAGTAGAAATGGTTGTCTCTATGGCGTTTCTTGGTCTATAATATATGATTTACGAAAGAAAGTTCTTTTTCGAAAGACCAGAATATTGATATATGGGCTTGATTTTCATTTAGGTCAGGGAAAGCAAAGATACAAAATAAATGTTATGGTATATTTACTATAAGGAAACTATGAAAATATACAATCTTAGCTTAGAAAATCTTAATCTTGCATGCCTACTGTTTTTGTCCAAACTGTTAGATATTTTGATAAACGCCCTTAATTTATTAGGTTTAGAAATATTTTATATAACCACTTAGAGAACAAGAAGTCCTATAACTTTATGCGGACACGGTCCGTACCAATAATTTTAGTAACTTTAGCTAACTATTATTGTCATGTACAAGCTATGTAACTTAAGTTGGGATGATTGTGATATCTTTAACATGAATATGTCTAGGATTAAGAAACTACTAAATGAAATATTTTAGTTGACTAAAAATCTTTGTAATACTGGAGTCTTCTATCCTATTGTATAATTGGATGTGAATATCTTTGTAAAAAAATAAATATATTGAATTTGAATCAATAAATAAAATTTTTACTTTGAAGAAAATTTTATTCCATTCGGCTTAAGAAGGTATTTCAAAAATCCAACTCTAACGACGAAATAATCGAATCTTTAAATTAAAACAAAAAATCACTCGATTATAGGAACCATGGACTGCATTTTACGATCTTTAAAAATATCAACCTAGAATAACGCAGCTTCGAACACGTGTTTATAAGAGCTTTAAGTCATAAGATGCTACATTTTTAGCATTAAACTAAATTATACCCTGTATAATTTAAAGCAACCACTTGACAAATTACTAATTTTGTTTTGTCAGAAAATATTCCCCTCCTCAATTGTATAAAAGGAGAAGAGAGTTTGATAACAGCTGGATATTTTCTAAATCTAAGGTAAACTTATTCTGGAATTTATTACCTTAAAGAAAGTGGGTTCCTTTTTAATCTAAAGCGGCCTCTAGTGGTAAATTTTAATATTAATTAATATTTTAATATTGAGAGTAATTATCGCGTAACTATACCCTTTTTTACTCTCTAAATTACTTCAAATTATAGAATTTGGGTCATCGAAATTTTTTTAGAGTAAATGTTTACATCACGAAGGTATATTTAGGACGTCAAGGTTTTAACTGAAAATCTAACAATTAAGTATATTACATTTTTCATCTATGTTTTATATTCCATTTCTTTACTCTATTCTACGCCAATGACTCTGACCTGAAGTCGTGTCCGCATCTCTATCCCCACTCCTCACAGTTTATTAACAATTCGAGGCAGTAGCGTTTAGGATTGTCTGGTGCATTTTTCGAGTTTTATGAATGACTTACTGTCTCTTTATTTTTTCTTATACTCTAAGATCTCACCCAACTACCTATCAACCTACTTTAATAATGAACTACATGGACATGACGTTCATCAAAACCAAAGTATCTTACTATTTTTTGAAGAATGTCGCATTTGTTATTGTGTAAGCTTAAGCTCAGTCTGACTTTCGCGCATTGTATTTTGATTTTAGTGTAGGTAGTTCCTTGTTTTCTTTTTACTTTTAATTGTAGATAGTTCGTTTTAATCTAATGCCTTTAGTGTTTTTTTTAGCCTGAAACCCGTGTAAGGATATTTTATGACAACATCAGTAAAATTTATATTACATTACTATGATTTTTTTGGCCGATCTGTTTTCGCTGTTTTTCCTGTTGTTACCAAACATCCTACACAAGAGTGTGTACATATCTCGGCCGAAGGAATCAAATAACACAGTTTTATTTTGATGTTCGTTGCGCTTGTCTTTGAACAAATATTTCGACACGTCCAATCACAAAGATATCAGACGTTCAAGGAGGCATAACTGGATATAAAGCATACAAAAGGATATTTATCAAAACAAGATATCGGTTAAAATTCCGTGTTGCTTTTGTGAAATACGATAACTGATATTTGTGCAGATCCATCGATTGATGCAAATATTCAATATATTCCTGTCGACTGATTATAATAAAGTAATAAAAACGTTATATTATATTACTGAGGCTTATAAATATTTAAATTTTTTACTTGTTTTGATCTCATAAATAAATATTGGGTTTAATAAATAACGGGTATATTTATGCCTTTACAGAACTGAAATGTGCAGTTTTGTGTTGCACATTATTAAAGCAAAGGTATGAAGAAGCAAAAGTTTACGTGGAACATAAAATTGTAATCGCACACTTAAAAGACAATCAAAAATGTTAATATTTCGCAATCCAACCTCACCAGTTAGGTGTCATTACTGGCATATATTAATCAAAAATATTGGAAATAAAAAATAGTAAGGTGCAGGGATTATGCTGCAACTTATCGGATTTACTATGAATGCCATGGGTAAAGCATGGATATAACATGTACGTCATGAGAAGTTGCTCACAGATGGTTGTGTTTAAAATGTAAATTGAAAAGTTATCTGTTCAATATGTTGTCATTGAAAATTTCTTAGAAATGATTTGTGTTATTGAAACTTTTTTAAAGTGATAAAATATCAAAATAATGTCATAAGCTCAAAAAGATCCAAGGGGAAGAGCAGACAGTCTATTTCTGTGAAATACGAATATTTAAATATGGTTGAAAATACGTCTGTCAGTAAGTGGTCGGCATGATACAAAGAATTGTTTTCTTTGCATCATGAGTGGTCGGTATAAACAATTAATTTTAAATTATTTATGACCACAAAGAAGGGGATGGTAATTAAATTTATAATTGACCACTGTAATTAGTGAAAGTGTATTAGCATAGGTAGGTGAAATTGTATTCACATGGTGTGAATTAAAACATGTAGGCACTTTAATAATGCAAAATCTAGTTTGCATTAAAAATGGTCAATATATAATATATTTACCTTTTTCAATCTTCATCAACAGGAGAGACGCTGCCGCGTTTCTGTATGACAAAATGCGTTAAATATGCCCAAAAGAGTCCTTAATTCAGTGTTGAAAAAGGGAACACAGTGTATACCAGATATTTTCTAAATATCTGCGTAAACAAATGAGAAAATGACTACCTATCCTGGCGTCAAACATGGTACGACTTGGTAGATGTTCTTGGTGCCAAACCTCAAGCAGGGCAGCGACAGAGGCTGATGCTTTACGTGTTAGTGTTTTTCAGGCCCTAAAATCTAATTTCTGTAGAAGTTGATAAAAAAGCGAGAGCGGCGAGGGTGAGCTCATCATCGCATTTAAGCGGGAAAAAATGCTCTTTTCTATTTGACATTATGTTGCTTACATAAAACTGACGGCGACAACGATACATTACACTAAGAATAATTAATAACGTTTTCCTTGACGGAGTGGCAACTTGCTTTCCCGCGATTGTTTCATATAATGGAATCTATTCTACCGAAAATCCGGGTTCGGACTAAGGAGTAATTGAAATACAATGCCTTAAATGCACAAATTGCAGTTTACCTGTGGTGAAATAGATTTATTTGGGTTCGAATTATGGCTCAATCATAGTACGAACATACACAGATGTTTTCACCAAATTATACAGTGAAAAACAATAAGTTAATGCACATGTTGAAGTGTTTCGCCAACAGCAAGGTAAACAGTGATATAGGTAACCACTTCGTTGAATAATCATAATAATAAAAATATATATCTCTAGATCAATAAGACGTCTATCCTAATTTGTCCTATCTTTATTTATGTAGATATGTTTATTTGGAATATTAATTTGTATTTTATTCATTTTAAGACACTAGAGGCACATAACTTTAGGAGATTAGTGAATTATAACTCACCTTAGGCGTTTAGCATTCTTGTAATTGAGACGCTTTCATATAGGATGGCCCATCATATCCGAAATGGTGGTGTCTCTCTGTAAAAAATGGTGAATTATTTTACCATATCTAATGTTTCTAATAAACAAAAAGAAATAAAACTAAGCGATATTATCCATCGGGTACCATTAAATAATATATGGAATTATACTTATAAATCTGTATTATTGCTTTTTAATACATTAAAATAAACTATGATTTTAAAACCGTCTGTTTTTTCGTTTTTTTAGTTAAAATTAGGTTAGGATCCTCTATCAAATAGTATAAAAATGAATAACGCCATTTTTATAGTTCAAAAATTGTCTCGATTCTAAGGCATATGAAATACCCACTGGGATCTAATAAAAATCACTTCTAATCCTGCTCCTAGTTTAAGAATTATTAAGGATTTGCTTACGTACATAAGTATGTACAAAATATATTATATTTTAATAATTTACTACACAACGTGAGGTAAGGAGGTAAGAAACCTTTTTCTCGACAGCCTTTTGCATCGCCTCAACTTAGATGGAGTCTACACCAATGCACATGCAGACGATCTTACGATACTGCTAAATAGAAAGTTCGCAGGAGTTCTGTGCAATCGTATGCAGAGTACCGTTCGCGTAGTCAAGAGTGGGAGCACTATCTACCTGTCTGTAAACCCCAGAAAGGCGGAGATGGTGTTCTTCACCAGAAAAAGGAGGACGGAACCACTACGGCATCCGACCCTCCTAAACACACAACTAAATTTTGCATCTGAGGTAAAATACCTTGGGTGTAGATATGTTCTATATTGTTGTGGAGGATTCATTTTTACCTTACAAATGTTTGCCTATTACACTGAGAAAAGTCCCGTTAATAAAGTCTTGTATACTCTTTACTTGAGTAACACCTATAAAAAATTGTATAACTAGAAATATTAACGTCAATAGTCAGTATTAAAGTCGTTTTATACGGAGCTATGCAGACTATTTTTATCTCGTATACAAGTAGTATTCTTTCAACTCTATTCAAGAATTGCCTAATCATTAAAAAGTACCTTAATCGACCAGAATTAAAAAGTACACCTAAAGCACGTTAATCGACACTTGCTTACCGCTTATTAATCGAATTTTTAAAAATTTGTTGAATATCCTTTATTTCACACGTATTAGCCGTTATGCGTCCATTACATAAAACGAGGGATTCGGCTTTTCTCGACGTATAGTTCGGACACTTTCGGATAACATTCGACAGCTATTATAGATTTTTATTTTTATTTTAGTAGTAAGTAGCCATCAGCAATACTAGCAATCGATAAGGGTGACGCATGACCGGATAACGCCGCATCTATAAATTTTTCACTTTTCAATCCATCCAATGAATATTGAATTCCATTCTCGGTCTCCGTTTGCATTAGTGATAGTGCTCTTTTTACATAGAAAAAGGTACAGAAATAACACTTTAGATAAATACTTTCACTTTCTTTTTATTAACGACGCCATTTTCTTAACAGCGTTTTGCTGTGTTAGTGTATGTTTCTATTTTTGTAATAAATGATTTTATTAAATGCATCCTTGTTTTTAATGTTTTTTTACTTTTTAACCTTAAATTATATTATATATAAATCTTTTAGGTCACTTTACACAATGAGGGAAATTGTTTATAACCATTATAAATACTTTATTAACGGTTATAAAAAATATGCATGAAAGAGGCGCCAATACGAGTCTTGCGTAAAGGCTATTAAAGTCGTTTTATAGGAATTTAAAAAATGGCTCGCATAATGTTTATTCAATTTTTTTATAGAATTTTTAATAAACTCATGTATAGCAGGTATTAAAGTTTTTTATCGTTATAGAAGTATTTTTTAGGGGTTATTATTATTTTTTTTTAATAAACGACACTGGCTACATAACCTTTATTAAAGATTTTATAACCTCTATTAAAAGTTTAATTGCCTATTCAAACGTGTTATACTTGTTATACAAGCTCTTATTAACTGTTATGTAAATAGAATATTAGGCGCATCCATCATATTATAAAGGACCCTGCACGATCCTTATGGAGAAGTGATTTCTGTGATTTCCGTCAAATTATTTGAAAATTTAATATGATGTAGCTCAAAAAACAACGAAAGATTTTGTTGGTGATATAATAGCTTGTTTAAGAGAACTACATCATATTACATTTTCAACCAATTTAACCGGAACCACTTTTCCATAAGGATGATACGGGGTATATTTGATTGGAATATACAGGTTGTTGAAACTTTTCGGGTGTTTCAGATTCAATGCAAGAATTAATAGCCTATCTATTTTAAAACTGTTGTGGAGAAATAGGGCTAAGAACAATTGCAGTTTAGAGAATCAATATTGTAATGTATAATATATAAAGTACAGCATCAAAGTGGAGAAATATCTGTGAAGAAAACAATCCAAATAAAAGTTGCTTATCATCCTTATGAAAAAGTGATTTCGGTTAAATTGTTTGAAAATGTAATATGATGTAGTTTAGTTGATTAGTTCTCTTAAACAAGTTATTATATCACCAACAAAATCTTTCGTTGTCTTTTGAGCTACATCATATTAAATTTTCAAACAATTTGCCGGAAATCGCTTCTCCATAAGGATGATGCAGGGTCCTTTATAATATGGTGGATGCGCCTAATATTCTATTTACATAACAGTTCTTCTTCTCCTTTTTCCCTTCCGTTCAGTTGGGCTTAGATGACTAAATCATTTATCTACCCAATTTCAAGTATTATATGCTAAAACAGAAAAAGGGGAACTGCTATTAACGCGTCTGGTTTGCACTATCACACTCCTCTTTCAACTATTTCAAAAAGCAAGCGTCCCAGCAATAAGCACTTGCAAAAGCACAAAGCACCATTCCAATAAACATGCCAAGCATTGATTTTAATCTATAGATCCAAATTAGATGCACTTAAAAAAGCATTTATAAGTTTAACACTGTGCACAGTGGGAAAAGCTGGCAAGTCTACAATATTTATAACTGATAATTGATTGGAATATTTAAAGTCCAAAAATTGGTAGTACAATCGATTTTGGTAAATCTTCTTCATAGTGCAATGTCCTGTACGCATCCTACACATCATTGTAATAATTTTCCTAGTTAGGTGGAAACCATTATACTATGTCTCCACAAATTGTCTCAAAAAGCCTTCCTTTTCTCGAGTCTTTATCTTCCATAATTCACTCCATTCTTTAAAAATCTCCCCCTTCATAATCCTTACTACATCTTTCCAATCTGAATGTTTTACATTATATTCGTTCAAATCTCTTGCCTTCTTAGCAATTCCATCTGCTAAGTCATTTCCCTCAATAAAGAAATGACTTGGGATCCAAACAAATTCTATTTTTGATCCTTGATTTATACAATTCTATAAAAACTGTTTGACACTTAATGTAATGTAATCTGATGAAAAATCAATATCTTGTTTAGTAATTTTCTATAAAACACTCAATGAATCGGAGAAGATGATTGCTCATGGGATTTTAAGTTGTATAATTTTTTTAATGGCACATCTTATTGCAAGCACTTCAGCCGTACATACTGACATTTCATCTCTTAATTGCATTGCAAACCCTATCTTTTTACTTGGAATTACCACTCCTAGTCCAACTCTGCCAGAGTTTGAGTCTCTGGACCCATCTGTAAATACATGACAAGAATCTGGCCATTTTTCCTTAACTAGTCCATTAAAACATCTTCTGTTATTATGGTCACCCTTTCTAAGTTGTAACTTACAAAACGTGTTTAAATTTTCTATTTGTATTTCATAAAATAATTCAAAACATGGTGGTTGATCTCCTTTCTTTAATTTATCATAGTGGGTTAAACATTTGTCTAAAGCTTCTATTACAGGATTTTCAAATCTATCCAAATACATTTGTTCTTGGTTAAAAATTCCATACATCTCTATTAGCATTTCATTGACAGGGAAATTGGACGGAGATAATATAAGTTTTTAATGACTAATTTGGAGGCTAGGAAGATTCTTCTACACTTTAAAGGAAGTTCAGCATTTTCTGCTAACAAAGAATTGATTGGAGTAGATTTCATTGCACCGGTGATTATTCTTAACGCCTAATATTGTACTTTGTCTAATCTTGCAATAATATTCTTGGAACTACAATTCAACAAAATGACTCCAAAATCTAAATGCGATCTTACCAATCCAGAATACATAAGACGTAATATATCAGGATGTGCTCCCCACCAGACTCTACTGACTGCCTTCATACAATTTATTCCTTTTTGAGCCTTTGCTACCATTGTGCCTATATGACTTTTAAGTGTCATTCTACGATCTAATGTTACACCCAAATAAGTAACTTCTTGTTTTCAACTGATACTCTGATCTCCTACAACTAAAATTTGGATATGGTGATATCTTCCCTCTTTCAAATAAAATAGCCAAAGATTTGTCAATTGATACATTCAGGTCATGTTCGAACAAACAGTTAAGCACATTGTTTATAGTTTTGTTAATTTTTTCCCCCATTAAATTTAAATTTCTTCCACTAGTAAACAAGACAAAATTATCAGCATATTGTAATAATGTTACGTCCTTTTCAATTACTTGATACAGAGAATCTGTGAAAACACTAAAGAGCATAGGATTCAAGGGAGATTTCTGTGGTATACCCTTATTTTAAACACTAAAGAGCACAGGACTCAAGGGAGATCCCTGTGGTATACCCTTATTTGTAAAGTAATAACAGTTAATATGAGCTTGTATAACAAGTATAACACGTTTGAATAACGGCAATGAAACTTTTAATAGAGGTTATAAAATCTTTAATAAACGCCATTATCGTTTATTAAAAAAATAATATATAAATAAAAAAATAAAAATAAAATACCTGCTATACATGAGTTTATTAAAATTTCTATAAAAAACTTGAATAAACATTATGCGAGCCCTTTTTTAAATTCCTATAAAACGACTTTAATAGCGTTTACGCAAGACTTGTATTGGCATGCAGATTTTTGATAACGGTTAATAAAGTATTTATAATGGATATAAAAAATTTCCCTCAGTGTACTCCACATTCTCTTACAATTTTTCTTAAAATAGAGCCAGTTTTGATTCAAAACTTGACGATCTGCAAGAGCTTTTTACTGTTTTTTTTCTAGTTTTACTGCATTTGCTAACCATTTTCATTTTTAGATTTGTTCGTTTTTAACAACGAGAGCAGATTTGTTCTTCGAAGCGTCGACTGTTTTCCCTGTTCCCGTTAGGTTTTTCAGCTTCATTAGGGTCACTAAGCTAGCACTTGTGCTGTTTACGCCCTGGAGCCAGAGCAAGTGGCTCTATTTTAAGAAGAATTGTAAGCGAATGTGGAGAAATAGGCAAACATTTGTAAAGTAAAAATACCTTCGGGTCACCTTCGATGCTAAATTAACCTGGAATCTTCATTTAGAATGAAAACTAAAGAAGGCATACATTTCTTACGAACGGTGCCAAAGGACGGAGGGAAGAGCCTGGGCGATGAAACCCATAGTCGTAATGCGGATCTATACTGCTATCATAAGATCAATGCCTGCCTATATAGCCGTAGTTTGGTGGCCCAAGAGACAACAAAAAACAGACATAGAACTGCCTCCCTAACCATAACGGGAGTTATGAGAACGACCCCAACCAGTGCCATTGAAGTAATGTTGTGTTTGCTGCTCCAAATCTAACTACATTGCTGAGGCTCAGAGTCGTTGGTGTGCAAACCAGCATAGAATATGGAGAGACTAGACGCCACCTGTGGGAAGGGGCAGTCGGAAAACTGACACTGCACTGCAGGCTAGCGCAGACATAATACTTCTCAAGATTGTCTTCGACAAACTATATGATGTACAAACAAAACGAAATGAGCCTATAATCGTCGGTGCGGTTAACATTTTCGTGGATGTCTCAAAAACCCAGGAAGGAGCAGGCTGTGGAATTTACTCCCGAAGCTTGCGAATTGAACTCAAGTGGTCTATGGAGGGACATCAAGTATAGTTCAATCTGAATCTGCTGCTATATCTATAGCTGCAAAATATATTGTTCGCAGGAATACTGAGGACAAGACTGTTAAAATCTACACAGACAGTAGACAAGCCCTACTGGCCCTAAAAAGATATAAACTTACAGTCAGGTCAGTGCTAGAATGCCACAGTTCACTGGAGGATGCCGCCCGCAAAAACAGAATTTCTGTGTGCTGTTTTAAAGTACATGCACAGTGCGAAGGTAACAAATTAGCGGATAAATTGGCTTGAAAGGCAGTCGGTTCAAACATTATGGGAGCAGGCCCTTCAAACCCACCTATAGCGACGTTGATATATATGATAAAAAAGATCACTCATGAAGACATTAGGGCAAGATGGGACGAAACAAATGACTGTCGACTAGCCTGAGAGCTAGTAAGCTACCCTAGTGAGTTTGCAGCCAAGCCATACCTGGGTCTGTTAGGAAAGAACCTAGGGCTCATGATGGATATTCTGACTGGACACTGCCAGCTAAGGAAACATTTCTACACAATTAGATTATGTGAGATACCTCTATGCAGAGGCTGTGAACAGGAGGACGAATCAGTAGAGCATCTGCTCTGCGATTGCGACGCTGTTTCGGAACTAAGGGAATTCATTTTTGGAGAACGATTGCCAACCATGGCTTTTCTCAGAACAGCTTTCTCGGGCAACAACACCGCTTTTATTACAACATTTGGCTGGGCGAAGGTCTAGACGGATTGTTTGACCCAGGTAGGACGCACAGGGGATCCACTGGGGCCTAAGTGCCGGTCACCCTCTCACCATTTCCTGATTCCAGAATAATTTACTCTAATGTCATTTTCCACATTGAAAATTTAATTAACGTGTTCATCTCATACCAGAGCTCGTCACGTTTTAAGCAGATGCACATTTCTAAATCGGATATTTCTGTTATCTGTTTGTAATCTCCAACACTCCAGTGGGCGTGTTTGGAAGGTTAAACAAATATAACCTTAATAGAGTCATTTTTTGTGACACTATATGTTTCCAAATAATTTTAAAATTTAGTTTAAAAATGTAGCCCGAACATACCTATATATGCTATAACGAATGTGATGTTAATAATTATTTACATTATAAGGGATGCAAGTAGGATTTACCAGTCGAGGACGAATTTTGCGCCCGAGGGCTAGCGAGGCCTGATATATTAGTTTAAGACTAGTTAAAAGTTCTAAATCTGAATAATGTGCTATATTTTTTACTTCTGGCACAAATTTTATCTAAAAAAGTGTCTAGTAAAAATTAAAAATAATAACGCACATTTTCTCATTTTACTTAGTGACAGAAATATTAAGTATCAAATATTATGCTCATAAAAATGTGACTAAATGCGTATATTTTTACATTATTTTATTTTTACCGTCAGATCTGTATGAGCTAATGGTGATCTGATTATTTATAGGCCAGATCTTGTTTTTGGCCTAGCGGGCTACGAATTTCACATTTCAATATGTACCTACATCTTAAACTGGCATTAAAGTTTACCGCGGAGTCATTTAACAGATTGTGTGAGAGCACTCTGTGAGTTCTGTTGGAACCCATGCAGCATTTTGACCCCGAAAGCATACGAGACCACTTTGATCTCGTATAACACTTCTGTGGAAAAAATGCAAAAGGATAAGTCAAAAAATTACTTTTTTCAGGAGAGCCATAAAACTATTTTTTAAGAAATCAACTTTTCATTAAACATTATTTAAAACGTTACTACATACTATTTAATGGTAGAATATGTTTCACTAGCAAAAGAAACAGATAAATACATTTGTTTTCCATTAAATTGAAAAAAAATTAATACTTATCCCTCTTTCCTTTAAAAAATAAACACCATGAAAATAGCAAAAGGTGGTAAGTAGACATATACCCTTTTGCCTGTCAACAACAGTACAAAAGCAAATTTCAAAAACTAAAAAAATTGGATAACCGTACTTATACTTTTAGATTAAATAATTCGTTTCATTTTTATTGGGTATATTGTCTAATACTTTACAACTTTTTTTATTGCCATGGAACGGTTTAGCCATTTTAATCAAACAATAATTTCAAGAGGCTATTATTCTTATATGGCATTTCATCAAATAATTTACCGAATTTTAGCCATTTCACATCCCAAAATTCAAATTTGTTTCCATCAGTATCTGTTTTTCTTTTGACTAGAGGTCCTTTTTTCCAAGTAAGGCGGAACAATATAAAAAGTTTTTTGTTCAATTGGAACTACAGTAAATTGTTGCTTTCTGGAGGCAACTCTTACCAGTTGGAACCAGTCTCTGGGAAGGTAAATGGGAAAGGGTTTTTTTTGCTTTGCGTTCAATGGCTGCGTGACCCGCATCGCACTCCATGTGCGTGAGTCCTGGTATTAATAATTTATGCTGGAATGGTTTCCCAGAGCGTAAGTCATCATGGCTATAACTGTGGAATTCTTATTCTGGCC
>MU187970.1:30143-68227 GCA_016904865.1 Pissodes strobi | reverse complement strand
CTATGGAACTATTACAACCTCTGCTACAAAACGTGCATGATCGTAATTGATATTATTCCAATAAACAAAAAATACAACATAAAAACTATATAACTGCAAAAAAACAAACAAAAATTTGGACCGGAACGTTCTCCGGGTATAATGTTGCTAACGGGCAATAAGCGTGTGAGTTAAATTTTTCCGCAGGTAATATAATTTGGATTAATTCGCAACAGGATCCAAAGTCAGGTAAAATCATTACAGTACATTTAAAATACCCTCGATTGAAGGAAAATGCCATACCACCTATTTTTCCAAACTGCCCCAATTACTTTTCAAAAAATGTTCTTGTTCGTAAAAGTAAAAACGAAAAAAATAAGGAACTTGAGGAATTACAATTGTTGCAAGCAATACAGCAAAGTAAAGAGAAGTTTAATATCCATAGAGAGGTTACATGTTTTCAAAATTTTGAGGAATTTTTGAAACTATTTTCAAATTTTATTGTTAAGGAAGGGTGGTTTCCAGTAAGAGGTATAGATAATAGTTATTTTTGTTACAAGTACCTAAAATGGAGTTTTTCAGGACGAATCATTGCTGTTTCCGGACGAGGCATTAGCCGAGTCCGGAATAGCAGATGAGTCCTGAAAAACTTCATTTAGGTACGTGTGACAAACATTATTTTTTGTCATACGCTCCCAAAATGTAATATTTATTTATACGCATTTAGCAATTCTTCAGAACGCCTAAATTTGCAAATTTACCATAATTTTTGAAATAATAATGTACGACAAAGTTAGCTTAGAATTTGATATCGTAGCAACTATTTGACAATTTTGTCATGTATTTCGAAATGTTTGACATTTAGACAATCAGAAATTTTGCAATAGTCCGTAAAGGCTGCCATGATGACTTTTAGGGACTAGGTCTAAAAAGAAGCATTTTACGGACTCAAATGAGTCCGTAAAATAGCTATTTTTGGGAGCGTATGACAAAAAATAACTTTATTTAAGCTTGAGTATACTCCTGGTCCTATAATAACTTAGGCGATTGTAATAAATAATAATTTAAAATTAGAAACATTTTTATATGGCCAGTTTATTTATTTTTCAATAATAAATCTAAAATCCCCATTTATAACCGGCAATTTGGATGAATTAGAATGTTTAATCGATGCAATTGATAATATGATATCAATTCCTCTTAATAATGACCTCCCCATTACTAGTGAGACTTCCAATATCGAGAGCGAGATGAATACACATCAACCGGATTCTGACCAAGACGAGAAAACAAAAAAAAAATAAAATTTGTATCGGATATTCTTTTAAACCTAAAAGGCTCCGATGAATTTACACAAAATCTAAAATTTATTTCAGAACGGCTAGCTTTGTTGAGTATCTCAAAAGAGAGATATCGGTATTCACCGAGCACTATTGTTTTATGTTTAATTTTATTTACTATAAGCACTCATTCCTATAAATATTTGCGTAATCATGCTCCTATTTTTTTACCTCATCCTAACACAGTAAAATCTATTTGTAACATATTTTTGACAGATCCCGATAGTGAATAAAGGCATTTTTTTTAACCTATGCTCGTAACATTTTTCAATATTTGAGTGATGAAGATAAAAATGTTATATTACTTTTTGATGAAATTCATATTGACCCCCATATGGGTTATAAGGCAGGAGACACTGTAGGAACATCAGTAACTAACAGCAATACTCTAGCATCATATGCAGTTGCATTTATGATCACAAGTCCTTGCTCAAGCCTTAAAGAAGTAATTCATATATATTCTGTAGCTAAACTTGACTCAGAAATCTTATATTATACTTTTATCAAGACCATAATAGAAAATTTGGAAGAAATTGGCTACATAGTGTTTTGTATAGTTAGTGACAATAATGCAATAAATAGCAAGGCAATGAGTAATTTTTGACCACGGAATGAACTCAGTATAATTTTCCCCCATCCTCTTGCCCGAGAAAGACCCTTATTTTACTTTTTTGACACTGTTCTTCTACTAAAATGTATTTTTAACAACTGGCTAAATTCTAAACCTGAGAAGACATTTTTCTATCCCGATTTTGAGACAGGCCAAAAAAATATGCTTCGTTTTCAATGGTCAAAAACTTCATGAACTAGAACTAGACAAAATATTAAAACATGGGTATTCCCGGGTCCGTTACAGTGCCCCCCCCCCCCCCCCCGGTTGTCCAATAGCTTTAGTTTTTTAGCACCCTATTGCACCCACCTAGCACTACCTAGCACCAAACTTACAGAGCTAGCACCACACCCCCCATTGAATTACAGAGCAATTTATCGGGGTGGAGGGGGAAGCTAACGTAACGCGAGCCCCCGTTTGTATATTTCCCTTAAAACTTTAGCACTGTCTACTATAAACCTAGCACTATCTAGCACCCAAGTTACAAAGCTAGCACCAACCCACTTCTCGAGAACCCACTTAACGAAACGCTTGCTTCCCCGTTATGGTATTGATTTAAAATTTTAGCACCAAGTACGTTACACCTAGCACTACCTAGCATCTAACTTACAGAGCTAGCACTATCTAGTATCAAACTTACAAAGCTAGCACCACATCTCTTCTTCTCAAATTTTAGTACAGTTTTATCAGAAGTGGTGTGGTGCTAGCTTTGTAAGTTGGATACTAGATAGTGCTAGGTTTATAGTAGACAGTGCCAAAGTTTAAAGGGAAATATAAAAACGGAGGGGGGCTCGCGTTACATTAGCCTCCCCCCCCCCCCCCGCCAGTAAAAATTTACTGTAATTCGCTGGGGGGTGTGGTGCTAGCTCTGTACGTTGGGTGCTAGGTAGTGCTAGGTGTAACGTACTTGGTGCTAAAATTTTAAATCAATACCATAACGGGAAAGCTTGCGTTACATTAGCTCCCCCCCTGTAAAATTGTTCTAAAACATATAACATTAATAAACAGAGTTTATTAATGTTATATGGACCTGGTGGAGAATAGTTAATGTTAAAACCCCTCTTAGGGAAAACATTTACTAGATACATTTCAAGAACCCTTCACCAGAGAAATACTATCAGCCTCCAACGATGATCCGAAATTTAATTTTCTGCTAAAAATGCAAAATTGGCTAGATTCTTGGCATTCCCCTAATTTTCCAAATAGACTGACTCGACAAACCCACACTGCATTAAGCCATACCATTCATGGCCTACTGGAAGTGATTGAATACTGTTTAACTGGGCTTAATATGACGTATGTCTTACTGGGCAAATTTCAAGCGGACCTATTGGAAGGGCGGTTTGGAAAATATAGGCAATTAGCTGGTGGCCATTATCATATCTCTGTTCGCCCGCTATATGAGTCAGAAAAAGGCTAAGAATTCAATCTTTATTATCATTAAAATCTAAACATTATGGATATATTAATATAAATAAATTTTTTGAGCTTCCTGAATATGAAACCCCGTCATGAGATAACTCATTAAATTCTGACTATGTTATCAATTTATTGCCCAAAATTACAATTACACAGTCTGATACTGAAGCTATAACATCCGAAATGCCCGTAATCACTTATTTAAGTGGATATTGCTGTCATATTGTTTAAAAAAAAATAAGTTGTGAATTTTACAAAGAAAATTTAACTTATTCTTACAGTTTAATTAATTCCTTAAGTCGTGGGGCTTTTTTATATCCTCGTGAACAAGCAGTGGACGTAGTTTCAACAGCCTATATTATATTTAAAAAACTGATTAATGAGTTCGAAAACACATTTTTAGATTTTTACATTAAAAAGTACTTTCTTTGTGAGCTGTTGTTAAACTATCTAAATCAAAACAGCCTTTTGACTCCTTTTGAAAATTGTAAAAATCACCTAAAAATTGATGTTTCAAAAATTTCTCTTAGCAGCATTTCAAATACACTTCTTAATAATTATTGTTCTAAACATAATCATAATCTTTTGGGTAAAAAGAAAAAAAAGGAAACAGGATGCTTTTAATAAATAAATATTAGACCCCAATAATATACCGAGTAATATACCCAATCTAACACAAAAAAGTAAAATCTGAAACCTGTATAACAGCTTTCACGTTTTATCATAAATATTTGAGTATTGCAAGGTTCCTTGGATGGAGAAAACCGAGGAGAAACACTACCAAATTTGACATTACTATTATACCTATTATGACACCTTTATACCTATAGTGAGATTTTACCAAGAGAACTACATTAAGAATAGATATCTGTCATATCAGTATGAATTAATCAAAATACCAAGTGAATATGACGTCATATTTATTTGCGTTACTTTACACCTAAAACTTAATATATATATTTTTTAAAACTACTCAAAGTATAAAACCATTTAGAGTATATAACAGCCGCAAAACTATTTCTATGGAACTATTACAACCTCGGCTACAAAACGTGCATGATCGTATTTGATATTATTCCAATAAACAAAAACTACAACATAAAAACTATCCAACTACACAAAATTAAACAAAAATTTGAACCGGAACGTTCTCCTGGTATAACTGTTATACCACTTGACACATATTTAGCGCGAAAAGCTATTCCAGACGATCTGCGACCTTGACTACCATATAGATGTTGCTAAAGGACAATACTTAGGGGTTTTCGATAAAGTCGGCGCGAATCTTTGATCGGTGCATTTCTAAAGGTGCCTGGTAACACCGTAATACCAGAGAGCGTTAAAGGGTTAATGAGATGGTCTGGTACACGGATGGTTCTAAAACGGATAGTGGTACTGGAGTAGGTATTTATGAGTAAACCATAGGGACGAGACTTGCTTTCGCCCTTGGAGTTTATGCAGCCGCGTTTCAGGCCGAGATCTATGCGATCCTCGAATGCGGGTATGAAAACCTGTTTAAAGCCTTCAGAGGGAAGGATACCCGGATCTGCTCGGGCAGCAGAGCTGCTCTGCCAGCTCATACGCTTCATAGAGTTAATTCTGCGCTAATATCTGGGTGTAGGGACGATTTGGATATCTTGGCCGGGTATAATAAGGGCAGTTTTATTAGAAATCAGGGACTCCCGAATGTCCCGGGGAACGAGGTCTGGTACGACAGGACTCCACAATGCGTCCAATGAGATTTTCGTCTGAAATAGACGTGTCTTCCAGTACGGCCTCTGCCATCCTAAGGAACGCAATGAATGTGCAGGCCAAGGATCTATAGCGGACTACTTCAGGAATGAGGCAGATTGGGCTACTCTTGGGTAATCCAGCGCTTGATAGGGTGAGTGATTCCCTGGCTTTGAAGAGGAGGACATAAGGCTTATGACAGGTTCCTTATAGGGCACTACCATCAGGTATTTGCAGTTGCTGTATATTGTAGAAGATCCGGAATGCAGGTGATGCTTGGTGGACGAGAAATCGGTCACTTATGTTCTTGCCAACTTCCAGCGTTGGCTAGAATAAAACATGTGCATTTCGGAATCTGTGTGCTAAATATGTGAAAGATCCAGCCGAGCATGCTGTGTGTCTTCGCTAATATTGTTACTTGTCAAAACTTTATTAGACTATACTTACTATTTAATAATTTTGTAGTTTGAATACGTATAGCATTTATGAAATCATGCTCATGAAAAATTTTTCATTAAATATCATATTACCCTTAAGTTTTAGACAGAACTTAAAACCACTCAGTATTAGACACTTATTTTACGTTATCAAGGTCATTTTATAGCCAAAATACCAACTTTAACCTTTAAAATTTGCATCGTGTTTTAATAAGCCGCAGGTGAAAATTTGAAACGTGCAATTTGCATCGATATCGAATATTATTATCGCGCAGGATATCTAACTTTAATAATACTGATTATTAAGTTATTAATAACTGCTGGCCATTCGTAACCTTGAATATTGTGAAACATATCTACATAACTTGTAAGGGTATGGTGGGAGGTTATTAAATTAATACCTTAGCAATTTAGTTAAACTGGATGTTCGAGCCTAGCTAACTGTGTGTTTATCTTTAGTTAGATTATTAGTAATTATTTATGGACCAATCCACTTCGAAATGCCTACGTGTGCATGGGTTCGAATCCAAATTTGTAAGTAAAATTAAGTTTGTTTGTGTTTATAAATGTGTCTAAACTACTCAAAAATTAATAGGAATATTGATTTTTTGTGTATTTCTTTGGAGCCGTGTATTTTTCGCGTGGAAGCATGTAAATGAACCTGCTTTTCACTGTGGGTGAAGAATTTTATTGGCTTTACAATGATTTAGTTGTTTTTTTGTTGAAGCTTTTAATTTTCTAATATACAGGGCGCTCATGGGCGTAGACAGGATTTTTTCTCAGGGAGGGCGAACTGTAGGCAAGTCAGTACTGGTCGTTAAAATCGTTAAAAAAAAACGAGGATTCGGTACCCTCTTGAATGGCATGGCATAACTGGTATGTTGCAAAATGAGTCGGTTAAATTCCCAGGGGGGCCATGGCCTCCTGCCCCCCCGTGTCTACGCCCATGAGGGCGCTTTAGACAAGATTGCAATATCCATTATTTTTGATAACTCTAAACTTTTGGATAACGGGTTTTGATTAATTTTTGTGTCACATTCTGCATCTCTGTTAACTTCTCCCGAAACGGTTTTGGAGCCACTTATTGTTAACTGGGAAAAATAAGGCAATTATACAGCGCGTCCCAATTTCGGTCATCACTCTTAAATTCTCAACTCCATTTGGTAAAGTTTTAAAGATCTTTGTTAACAATTTAAATCATTTGAAAACAATTCTTTCTCCAATTTAATTTACAAGTTTTAAAGATCTTTGTAAAAAATTGAAATCATTTAAAAATATTTCTTTCTCTAAGTTTAAAAACATAATAGCAATAAGAATAATGAGGAAAACTAACATTTAAAACAATTCGCAGCATCGTTAACAGCTCTGCACCTTACTGACATATTCGCAATGCAGTGATTAATATGTTCCTGCGGTATTTGCTGCCATAGAACTGGTAAAACGTCCATGAGTTCTTGTCAAATTGTAGGCTATAGATGATGGTCATCCAGCCGTCTCTGCAAAAGGTCCCACACATGTTCTATAGGATTAAATTCCGGAAAGCGGGGTGGAAGCGGAAGATTATTTATTTCTTCGTCGCCAAACGAATTTAAAACCACTTGCGATTCTGGCTTGCATTGTCATCCAGCAATATAAAATTATGCCATCCAACTCCATCAGCACGATTCAACACAGGTCCCATAATGATCTCTTCGTTATATCCCTGGCCAGTGAGAGATCCATCAAAGATATGGAGATCAGTGCGAAAATCCATCGAGATTCCTGCCCAGAACATAATATTTCCAGCACCGAACGCAACAACAGGTTGAACGTATTGAGATAAAGTACGATTTCTCGTCTTTTGGGAGTCGACTGTCATTATGCAGACAAAATCTTTACTCGTCTGTAATCAGAATGTTATTCCAAGGCTATTCCTCTTCTAAACGTAACCGTGCCCAGTGAACTCGCTGTCTTCTGTGGGCAGGAGTTCTTGCTGGGCTTCTCAGAGGACGATATGATGAAATCCCTACCTCAGTTAAGCGGTTTCTAACAGTTTGGTCCGAGATACGGGTGGCAGCGGAATTGAAAAAGGCTTGTTGCAGATGTCCTGCAGTAATTAATGATAAGAAATCGATCTTGTCGAGGAGTTCTTACCTGCTGTGATCCACTTCCAGTTCTTCTTGCTGCACTGCCAGATTCTCTGTATCGAGATATCGTTCGCGAAATAACGCTCTGCGTTGTTCTCAACACTGCTGCTATCTCAAATTGGCGATATCCTCGTACGGCAATATTTGACTGTTCCATTGTCAAATGATTTCGTTGCATGTTGAATTACCAATGGAAACTGGTACTTGACTTATCAATAAACAAACCATAAACATTTAATAAATGTACGTCGGAAAAAATGAGTTATGTATGTTTTTGTAACTTAATACCTATGAACGGTACTGACAAATGAAATTGATAAAAAACTACTGTCAGATAAAGTAACACCGGGCTACTTGATATTAATGCATACCAATTCTTTTGGAGGTCAAAATATACCAACGGAGATGTAAAAATTTATTGATTGAGATTTCAATAGCGATGACCGAAATTGGGACGCTCTGTATAATTACCTTATTTTTCCCAGTAGGGTAATAAGCAAAAAATACAGGGCTCCAAAGAAATCCAAAAAGAATCTATATCCCTATTCATTTTTGAGTAGTTTATTTTGTCACACAGGAATTATACTATAAAGGGTTAGTAATATTTTTTTGGTTTTCTTCTGTAGTGGTTAGCTACAGTTTTTAATGGGTTAGGTTGGTTTTGTATTTTTGTGTTTTTGTAGCACGCTTACGGTGGCTTTTGCAAGCTTTTGAGTCTTGTCTTATCTGGCCGGTCTTCCCCGTCAAATAGTGATGTGATCGGTGAACTTGTGTAATTGTTTACTTGTTCCAAGAACTTAGCATGTCTATTTGTTAAAAAGATTTTAAAGTTTAGTTCGATAAATTATACAGATTTTCAGGTGCAGCAATTAGTAGTTTTAGTAAAGGTGATTGTCGTACCTGAAATAATACCACAAATGGAAGAGGTGGGAATCAGTATTTTGCTGACTGTATCAAATTGACATTCTAACTTATTGCTGCAAGTCTTATGAATTTTTATTTAAAACCAGTTCTTGTTAGGGGTTCACGAAACTCCGCTCAAATTTGTAAAACAAAGAAATATCACTGAACAACGTATACAAGTCTCCGCACCCATATGTCAGGGTTTATTGCTATCGCTTTAAGACTCTTTAAAGACTTATTAAAAAAAAAGGAATCCGATACTTTGAAATAACTGTTGGCCATTCGTAACCTTAAATATTGTGAAAAATATCTACATAACTTGTAAGGGTATGATGGGAGGATATTAAATTAATACCTTAGCGATTTAGTTAAACTGGATGTTTGAGCCTAGCTAACTGTGTGTTCATCTTTAGTTAGATTATTAGTAATTATTTATGGACCAATCCACTTCGAAATACCTACGTGTGCATGGGATCGAATTTAAATTTGGAACCTTCGGCAACTAAACTGGAGTTTTATCCACAATACCGTTATTGCACTCGACGCGCGTTTCGCTAACCATGTTAGCATAGTTTCCAAGATGGCGGTTAATGTGGAGCATCCGATTGATGCTGTTTCCGAAAAAACATTTTTGAGTGCCATAAAAAGAAAGAAAGTAGATATTGTGCGTGCATAGACTGTGGAAAGATATTTCATAAATCATGTGCCGAAAGGGATTATGCTGGAAGGCTGAAAATAATTGACGCAACCAGGGTTGTATGCTGCAAGAAAAACCTAACCCAAAAACCAACGGAAGAAATTACCATTCTAAAAGTACTAGTAGCGGAGCTACAGGACAAAAACAGGCTCTTAGAAGAAAATACAACACTCCTACGAGGAAATATCAGGTGTTTAGAAGAAAAACTAAAACATTCCAAATAAAAAGACGCCAAAAGCGCGAGAACAAACCAGCTGTCAAATGTCGAAAACGACACAAACATTCGGGAAATTGGGAACGCTGGAACCAGTAGTTCAAGTGCACCAACCTCTACGGAAACAAATATTGGTAACGGAAACAAAAAGACAGCCGATGTAGCAGATGCCATCACTGCAAAAAAAGAAAAAATTGCGTGCCCGACTTTAAGGCCGTGACATCAAGACGTCAACGTCAAAAGAAGAATCAAAATCAAAGAGTCGCCACGCAGGCAATCGAACCCGAAAAAAATCCAAATAGAAAAATCAAAAGATCAAACGATGGATTCCAAGCTGCAAACTCGGAAACAGGAAAATCTGGTTATTTCTATCCAAAGTTAAAGAGGGTGTCACCATTAAAATTTACATAAAGTATGCATCCCCAAATTACAAAAATCTACAAAACTGCGCTTCATGATTGGTGTAAATCCAGACTTATATATAATATATAATTTTTTAGACCGGAAAATAATGACTATCGAGCCTCAACAAGAAGCACCTGCCACAGCACGTCACATGAATCAATAAAACTCTTTTACCAAAATGTGCAATCCATCAAAAACAAACAAGATGAATTCCAAATATATGTTCATCAAAAGGGATTTTATATACTGTGCATCTGCGAACACTGGCTAAACCAAGACGAAGCTACAGAATTCTATGTACCAAGATACAACATGGGTTCAGCATACTGCCGTGACTATACAAGGGGTGGAGAAACAGCGATTCTTCTGGACTCTACGATCGAACGTAGTACTATTAGTAAAATAAACGAATACTCTATTGAGAGAAATACCGAGCTTTGTTGTGTATGTATACTATTGTATACAGATTTTGAACATATTTATTGTATCTATTTACAGATCACCAGCGGGAGACTTTAACACCTTTCTGACACAGCTTAGTCGGGCCATTGATGGCATCGGACATCAGAGAAGGATTATCATTGTGGGTGATTTCAATGTGAATTTTGGAACTGACCAAAATGAGGCAATATCTTTAACAGACTTACTTGAAACATATGGTTTTTATGCACAGGTAGGGGTCGCAACACGCCACCGTAATTGCTTGGACAATATTTTTATAAATTTTGATGACATATCTCAGTTAGATATAGAAGTGGCAGACAATAATCTGTCTGATCTCAAATCTGTAGAAATCCAATTCCAAATACCTATAACAATTGATAATAAAACTACATTAAGGAAATTTAGGCCAATAACTGAAATAGGTAAGTTTAATTTTTACAATCTAGTAAAGCGCTGTCAATGGTCCTTCTTGGACGATAATGACAAAGATATAGGCGTAAAGTGTGGGTTGTTCTGTGAAATCATACAAAAAGCCTTTCAGAGTTCTTTCCCTGAAAAAAATTACCAAATTAAAAAATCAAATGGCGTCCTACCTTGGTTCACCAATGAATTAAGGGAGATGCGAGAACAGTTAAACCTTTTGTATGAACTATATAAACAACATCACTCTCCGGAACTCTAACAACAAAACAGAAGTTACAAAACATACTATAAAAAGGCAATTAAAGTGACAAAAAAAATTACAATGATAGGTTTATTTTAAGTTCTAATAATAAATCTAAAACTATTTGGAAAATAATAAATAACAATAGATCTACTTCGCAGAGGGACTCTGGCACACCCAATATAAGTTCTAACGAGTTTAACAATTTATTGCAAACGCAGCAAAAAATCTGTTACAAAACCAGCAATACTCTCAGGACGACATCCCATTTCATCCTCTTTGGGAAGCACAACAGTCTTTTGCTTTCAGGGACGTTAGTATAAATCAAGTTAAAGATATTATAAAAAACCTCAAGAACAAGGATGCTAGAGATGTGTTTGGCTTCAATGTGACTGTCAAAAAACAATACGGAAACTGTTAGTGGCGCCCTTGACAAGAATAATAAACTTATGTTTTAAAGAACCTATTTTCCCTACATGTCTAAAGTAGGCCATTGTCATTCCCATTTTTAAAAAGGGAGAGAAGACGGAAATATCAAATTATCGTCCAATATCCCTACTCCCAATATTGTCAAAAAATAATCGAAAAATGTATGTCTTTGCAAGTTTCCGTGTTTCTTCAGGAGCTGTCAATGCTTAGTAAACACCAGTTTGGGTTTCGCAGTGGGCAGAGTACTGTTGTGGCGATCCTAGATTTGGTATCCTACATAATGGAGGGGTTCGAGAGCAGGGAGCACATCGGCACAGTCTTTTGCGACTTGAGCAAGGCTTTTGACTGTGTTTCGCATGAACTGCTCATTAAAAAGCTATCTTACTATAATTTTAATTCAAAGAGCATCGCCTTTCTCCGATCCTATCTGGAAAGCAGAGTACAGGGGGTGGTCGTGAGTGAGGTGGCATCAGCGGCAAAAACAATGGACATTGGTGTTCCACGAGGGTCAGTAATGGGACCCCTGCTCTTTTTGCTGTATATTAACAATTTGCCCAATGTTAGCACAGGGGAGCACTATGATTTGTTTGCTGATGACACCACAATCACAATGAGGGAGACGAGCTTACAAACATTGATCACTGACTTGGGCGAGGCACAGTCGAGAGCGGAAAACTGGTTTCGCTGTAACAGTTTGGTGCTTAATAACAATAAAACTAATCATGCTCTGTTCTCTCTGAGGAGTACTCCGGATTGTTCGTACTCTCGAGCCCCTACAAAATTCCTTGGGGTGTACCTGGATGATGGCCTGAGATGGGATGCTCACATAGAGTCTCTGGCAAAGCGACTAAATAGTATCGTTTTTGTATTGCGCAATCTGTCGGGGACGGTGGCGAGTGGCGTGCTGCGCACTGCATACTTCGCACTGTTTCACTCTCTGATGTCCTACGCTGTGGTGGTCTGGGACCATGCCCCGCGGTGGCACAGGGTGTTTTCCTTGCAGCGCAGGGCCCTGAGAATCGTTGCTGGTCTGAGATATCGAGAAGATTGTAAGCAAATATTTATTGACTTAAAAGTGCTCACTTTTCCCAGTCTGTACATACTGGAGAATCTAATCTACATTAAGACAAATCTACAAGGATATCCAACAAATGATCAGCAACATTTTCATGGCACTCGGTTTGCGGGGCAGCTCTCTGTTCCGCTGTGGAGGCTGGAGAGGTGTAGAGGTGGACCTAATTACTGGGCGGTAAAATTTTACAATCGCCTACCAGATGAATTAAAACCTTCCCTTAATTATGTTCAAGCGTAGAGTACAGGACTTGCTGTTGCAAAGCGCACTGTATGATACAGAGGAGTTTTTTAGAGTGTTTTAAACTGTTTTGTTTGTCATTTACGCATCGATTTTAAATGTATTTTAGCATCATGCTATTTGTATTGTATTTGATTTTCAAGCTACACAAAATTTTTTAAATGTTTTACTTTTAAATTATATGTTTTAATTGCAGGACTTGTTGTTGCAAGGCCCTTTGTATGATACAGAGGAGTCTTTTGGATTGTTTTAAACTGTTTTGTATGTCATATACTTGTCGATATTATTTTATTTTATTTTATTGTATTTTATCTCTGTTACATGTATTGTACTTTTGGTTTCCAGCTACGCAAAAATTTTATACTTTTAACCTTTTAATTAATTTATATTATATTTTATATCACAACTGTATTGACGTGTGCAAACCTGTTATAAGTGTAGTAACATGAATAAAGAATTTGAATTTGAATTTGAATAATCAGGAGATGAATAAAACTAAATTTAAAACTCTACCTAACTCGCTTTTATACTAAATGTTTGCTTAATCAAGCGAAACCAAAGGGACCAATCCTGGAAACCCACTAGTCACGCTCGATCAACCAATACAATGGACTATACGGAATAGGCCCTCTATCTCTATTTAAACTATTCTTACATTTAATAATTTCCATACTTTCATATGCGTCTAATAATCTCCTATCAGTTATATTATGAATTAATTTTAAATTTTTAATTGTTCGACAAGATTTTAGTAACACAAAGCAGATCTTTATTTTTAAAATGGAAATACCTTTCTAATAATACGAAAAATATCCCTAAAGCCCTAACACGTACCACTTTTCAATAGCTCAATAAGACCCTTTTACATTTGCAGGTAGTCGAGCGGGAAGTGTAATGAGGGGACGGTTACAAAGAATGCATTTTATAACAGGAAAAGTACCTGAACTGTGTTGTTTACAATAGTAGACATAAAATTAAGATTAGAAATTAGTCTTCTATTGAGTTTCGAAGTGAGAGGTTTTTTTGTGTATAGATAAGAAAGGGTTTCAAGGACGGAAATGTCGAGACAAACGCGCCGCAGTTGCAAAATCTCTCCTAACAAATTTTGTTATATTTGTGGAGAATTTATGGTGAAATCACAAGCTAGGCTATTTTCTGAAAGTGTTAAAAAAGCCTACTTGCTATATTTTGGTATTTTAATTGGAGATCAAGACAAGCAGTGGGCTCCCAATGTGTGCTGTGTTAGTTGTAGAGTATCACTGGTGCAGTGGATAAATGGGAAGAGAAAAAGCATGCCTTTTCAGTCCCTATGGTATGGCGAGAACCCACTAATCATATAGACGATTGCTATTTTTGCCTGACAAAGACTGAAGGTTATTCCAAAAAGGGAAAGCACAAGATCGACTATCCAAATTTGCGGTCTGCAATGCGACCTGTTACTTATAATGCAGATGTACCAGTGCCGCAAAATGTTGTTTTGGAAGATACTGGAGACAACGCATCATCAGGCAGCTTCGAAGAGCAGTGCACCGACCTTACTTTTACGCCAGGTTCCAGTTCCGGCGAGCCACATTTAATTGTTCAAAGTGAGTTAAATGATTTAGTACGTGATTTGGGGTTATCAAAGCAACAGTCAGAACTTCTTGGTTCCCGTCTTCAGGAGTGGAACTTATTAGCCAACGAAACGAAAATTACGAATTTCAGAAAAGAAATGCTTCGTTTTCTGCATTCTACAGCATGGTTAGTGTACTGATATTGATGGTTTAATGCAGGAACTTGATATTGAGCATTCCCCCTCTGAGTGGCGTTTATTTATAGATTCGTCTAAATACAGTTTAAAAGCTGTGTTATTGCATAATGGAAATTTAAAACCCTCTATACCAGTTGCCCATTCAGTGACGCTGAAAGAAAGTTATGAAAATATGCGCACTGTTTTGGATAAAATAAAATACAACACGTATAAATGGCAGATATGTGGGGACTCAAAAGTTATAGGAATTTTACTGGAACTTCAGGGAGGATTTACAAAATATTGCTGTTTTCTTTGTCTATGGGACAGTCGTGCAGTAAATCAGCATTATATAACAAAAATTTGGCCAGAAAGAAGTGAATTTCAACCGGCATCTCACAATGTTAAGTATAGACCTCTTGTAGACCCCAAAAATGACCTTCTGCCTCCTCTTCACATTAAACTTGGGCTGATGAAAAACTTTGTGAAGGCTATGAATAAAGATGGTGATGGATTCAAATATTTAAAAGAAGTCTTTCCCAAGTTAAGTGATGCCAAATTAAAGGAAGGCATTTTTATTGGACCACAAATCACAAAATTGCTGGACGAAGTTAATTTTACAGAGAAGCTTACCTGGCAGAAACTCAGAGCATGGAACTCATTTGCTAGTGTTGTAAGAGGATTTTTGGGCAACAATATGGATGCAAACTACCAACAGTTAGTTAATGAACTTTTAGATGCCTACAGATCGCTTGGTGCCCTGCATTAAACCATCAATATCCTCCATTAACATCTGCCATTTTTTCCTGAAAATTTGGGAACTGTCAGTGACGAGCAGGGTGAAAGATTCCACCAAGATATTAGGACAATGGAAATTCGCTATCAAGGACGATGGGATCCAGCCATGATGGGTAATTACTGCTGGTTTTTGAAGAGAGAAGATATGACCCCTCATAAAAGGAAAAAATAAAATTTAATTAGTATTTTAAGTCAATATTTTTAATATTTGTGTTTTTCTTAAATGTAAAGTACGTTTAGTAGGCGTAACACTAAATAAAGTCGATATATACGGTTAAAAAAATCTTAAATAATTGTTTTCTATACACATCAGATATTGTAACATTAAATGTGGTTCTATAAATGTAACGAGAAAACCTTACGTGTTACAACTTTTTTTTCTCATTTTTGTATTTGGATACGTCCATTCTACCATAATATGCTATTCAGCTTTATGTTACATCCAAAACATATTTTTTGTCCACCTGTATTATCAAAAGCATGCTCGGCAACACTTGATTTTTCTGTTCTACCATACTTTAAATCAGCTATGTGTTCCTTGAATCTCATTTGTATAGATCTTCTAGTTTGCCCAACATATTTTTGGTTACAATCCATGCATCCAATTTCATATATTCCACTTTTTTCTAATACTTCAATTTTGTTCTTTGGACCACCTAATAATTTCTTAATGTTGAACTGAGTTTGGTATACTAATTTTAAACCTACTTCCTTAAAGACTTTTTGGAGTCCTCTAGTATACTGAGGAGTATATGGTATCGAGACATATTTTATATTTTCATCCTGATTGACGAAAGAAGTGGAATCACGAATGGTCTTTCTAAACAAATGCCTATTAATTAGTCTATTTATTAAGTTAGTGTTGAAACCATTAACTTTCGCTATACTTATTCTTAATTGTCTCCTTTTCATTATTAAATCATTCTCTGTCGAGAGGAAAGTTAACCATACGGTGTACCAAAAAATGAAAGCTGGCCATTTTGTGTTGGTCACAGTGGAAGGAGTCATTAGGAATAGATCGGTTAGTGGCAGTACTTTTTCTATAAATATCAAATTCAAGTGTGTTATTATCGGAAGTAATTGCACAAGTGCATCAAAATTAGCGATAATTTTGCATGACAGCGTGTTGTCTAAAAACTGCATGAGTTCATTTTCATATTTTGGAGAAAGAGCCCGACACCGAATATGAAAATGACCGAATGCAGTTTTTCTAAGACAACACGCTCGAATGCAAAATTATCTGGTTATTTTGATGCACGAGTGTAATTCGGGGGAATATTTCCCGAATAAGGACATGGTTTTAAAAAATACATTTTTATTCTTTTTTTTAATACAAAAACGTACATGTAACTGTACACAAAGTAAGGGGACGCAAAAATATAATTTTTTTATCCGAAACGAGGCATTTTTAATAATATATATTCATTTGACTTTGACGTTATATATAAATTGTCGCTGACATCGTAGGTTTACAATGGAATTACCATAGATACGTACGATGCAATTATCGCTGTGCTCTTTCGGTTTCTACAGTGCAATTATCGCTGTAATTTTCCGGTAATTGCACCCCTCTAATGGGATTTTTTATATATGAGGGAAATATTCGTTCCTAATCATTAAAGTATCCAGAAATGGAAGTTTGCCATTGTTCTCGACTTCATAAGTAAATTTAATGATGGGGAAATGGTTGTATAATTTGGTTACAAAATTTTCGATATTAGCGGTTTTTGTGTCGAAAATTGCGAAAATGTCATCCATATACCTGTACCATACCCTTGGAAAATATTCGAACTCATTACTGATTTCATTTTCAAATTTACTCATGAAAAGGTTAGCTAAGAACGGCGATAAACAGTTGCCCATTGCCGTGCCTTCAAGTTGGGGAATTAGTTGAGATGAACAGTTTTGATAACGAAATTAAACAAGAATATTTAACTTTAACCAAACTTTACATGGATCAAAATTATTTTCAATATAAAAATAACGATTACCAACAACTTGAAGGCACGGCAATGGGCAACTGTTTATCGCCGTTCTTAGCTAACCTTTTCATGAGTAAATTTGAAAATGAAATCAGTCAGGAGTTCGAATATTTTCCAAGGATATGGTACAGGTATGTGGATGACATTTTCGCGATTTTCGACACAAAATCCGCTAATATCGAAGATTTTAAACCAAATTAAACAACTGTTTCCCCACCATTAAATTTACTTATGAAGTCGAGAACAATGGCAAACTTCCATTTTTGGAAACTTTAGTGATTAGGAACGATAATAACACTAGAATTTGATATTTATAGAAAAAGTACTGCTACTAACCGATATATTCCTAATGACCTCCTTCCACTGCGACCAACACAAAATGGCCAGCTTTCATTTTTTGGTACACCGTATGGTTAACTTTCCTCTCAGCAGAGAAAGATTTAATAATGAAAAGGAGACATTTAAGAATATAGCGAAAGTTAATCGTTTTAATACTAACTTAATAAATAGACTAATTAATAGGCATTTGTGTAGAAATACCGTTCGTGATTTCACTTCTTTCGTAAATCAGCATGAAAATACAAAATATGTCTCGATACAATATAATCCTCAGTATACTAGTGTTTCAGATTCGATCTTGGTCGAGTTTCTAAACAAACAAAGATGTGCTCGTAGGCACTCTAATTTACCATAGGGCTAGTTCTAAAGTCATTTTGTAAATAAAACAAAAAGCTTTAGCATTATATGAATATTTTAATAAGTTATTTTACCTGAAAATAACTGGAAGCTCATAAATAAACAAAAAATAAACATTAAATAATTGTACGTAGTCAGTGCTACGATATGAACAATATCAGTCGAGGCAAGTTTCGACCTTGAAGAATATGACATAAATAAAACTCTTAAAAACTAAAGCATTGCATAAACAGTTGTAATACTAAACTAGTATATGAGTATAAGTATAACCTTGAAGCTATGTACAGTTAAATGTCTGTTTAGAGTTCCTGCGGAACAGCTACGTATCAGCTCGGTTAGGTGATATAACTCTGATATGAAATACAATAATATACAAGCAATAATAACAGGATAAATATTACCTTAAAGTCCACCTATAAGCTAATATGTACACTATGTTCACAATTGACGAGAAACGTTCAATTCGTTTAGCAGTTTATCTTTCAGCACAGGAAAAGTCAGTTGAAACACTTACTAAGTCTTTGTTGTAGCTTCTATGTACAATGTAGTTCAATTTCCTGCAAATAAAAATGACTCAAATGGTGTATTGAGATTTGAGAATGATATGCAGATCTATGCTTATGGCAGGGCTATTATGATGCCTTTGTGGAATGCGTTTTATACACGCAAAAATTATTGTACAACACGCTATGCAGGTCGCATAGGTAAGCTGAAATCCGCGTAGGGGATATAGCCTTGTGAAAACTTGAGTATATTGGCAGACTAGTGCCGTTTAATTCTTATATGAGAATAAGGCCAGAGAATGTATGCAGACTAGTGCAGAGTGATCCTTATATTAGAATAAGGCAAGAGTATAGCAACCCAGTGTTATACTCTGATAGAGAATGTTAAAACCCATGGACAAGACCAAATGGGAACGCTAGCACAACGATGGTACCGCGTTAAACATTGGATGTGATTGTAACCGTGTATGTTTACTTGCTTGGGTTACGAGACAAGATTCGATTACTTGTGGTTCGAGATAGGACTCGATTTCCCATGGGCAAGACCATTGGGGACGACTGTACAACGATGGTACAGCGTCGTACTTGTGAGATTAATGGCAGTCAGGGTGCCGATAAATACCTGTTTGTAGGCTTAAGATGACGATGACTATGGCAGGATACCACTATGTCACTTGAGTAAAGAACTAGATAGATTATGAGGTCTCAGAACGTGAAAACTGGCCCGACATGGCGGCTTGATGCTATGTCAGGGAACAGCGCCTTTAGAGCGACTTACATGGTGGAGAGTCGAGATGCAACTTCATACTAGAACGTGGGAACTAGATCAACTTGAAGAAGTTGTTAACGCCCCTTTGTCACTGCCTCTTCTGGCGGGATGATATACATCCTCCGGAAATAGAAAGGGCGAATTGCGATTGTTTAAATTAACATTATGAATTTTAACACAAATCTGGTCGAAATACGTTAACTAGTTTTTATAAAATTCGATTGTTAATAATCGGAAATTTAGGAGCTAACTTGATTACCTCCGTTAAGAGACAGTGATTGGCCGAATGTCCGAATGTGTTCCTGCATAGTGGAACAGATGTGGCCTTGGGGTTTGAAATACATTGAGGTGATTGGTTTGCACGAATTATGCGTCTAGATGCAGGACTGCTTATTTGGCGGGGTGCCGGGTAGATGAATAAACGTTGTTACAACAGATGGCGCTACGAATATCGCCGGGATACAGTGACTTTATACAAGACAGTGGCGACAAGCAGCAATTTAGCTCCGCCCATCCGCCATTAGGGGGGCAAAATTATGGCGGGTTTGCATTATTAGCATAGGATATTCAGATATTTTCTTTCAAATTAATTATTTTCCAGACATCTACCTATAAATATGAGATTAAAATCATAAATATTTCAAAAATTCCGGGTCCTAGTTAATATACCAAAGTTATACAGATTATTTTAATTTAATTTGATCACTATTCCATAGAAAATAAACAAACTGACTAGGTATAATAAACTCTCTGAAATAAACCTAAAAAATTTAAAGGTTCTAGATTCGTAATTGCAGTCAATATAATGAGCAAAAACCACAGGATTTGGACCAATAACTATTACTCAAATTAACCAACTTATTATTTATTACACTTATCATAACACATTATGTTAATATAGAGGTGCTTACAACTACAAGTTTATTATAAAGTATAACCAGCGACAGTTTTACTTGCAAGCTTATCAATATTCTTTGTTTTCCTTGAATACATTTTTAGATTAAACAAAGCAAATGTTTTTACGATCATCTCCTTTAGTTTGTGACAAATAGGAATATCTATATCTAAAATGATAATTTTCTAAACAAAAAAAAAATGTACGTCTATATTTTGACCTATTAGAATTGGGATATATTTTTGAAATATAGTTTCCATGTCAACAAAATAAATAAAATACATTTTACAGAAAACAAAGTATTTGCTTTAAACATCTTGATGTTTACAAACTTCGAAAAGTTTTAATTTTATATAGAGGTGTTTTTGATGCTACTAATACGTACACAAATATCATAGGTTTGTGATGTTCGTTTAATACTTTGCATTAAATATTCCGCAATGTATGTAACTGTAATTAGAATTAAGCCCAGAAAAACTAATGTTTTTGGGTATAGACACTTCGCTACATCTTCCATCACTCTTTAACACACAGACACAGACACTAAGGTTTTATGTTGTTATGAAACTCCTTAAATGTTTTTAACCACACTATATTTACAACAAACTAAAGTTATACTAATAATTACGTTTTTATAAGACAAAAAGGGACAACCAAGATACGAAATAACACGTTAACACTAGGTAAACAAAGAAAATTTTGCCTCTTCCGCCATGAGGAGGCAAAACTAGCCCGGCCAATAAAAATCGATACATCGATTGTCGCCACTGTCTTGTATAAAGTCACTGTACGCCAGGATACAGCGGCTTTTTGTAGAAAGCGTTATGATTGGTCAGATGAGTTTAGAGGCCGTGCGGCTTTTAGCTTTCTAGACTGATTGAAGCAGTGGATAAACGTTGTAAACAAGAGATGGCGTTTGTAGTATCGCCATGGATTTTAATTTCACTTTGGAATGCCAGCAGTGGCGTGGAATGCAAAAATTGTATAAAACTAAATCGTTAGATTTGAAAACGTGTTCAAAATGGTATTTGAACAACTAGAGGACTCCAAAAAAGGAAAAGTAGGTTTAAAATTAGTATACCAAACTCAGTTCAACATTAAGAAATTATTAGGACAAAATTCAAATATTAGAAAGAAGTGAAATATATGAAATTGGATGTATGGATTGTAACAAAAAATATGTTGGGCAAACTAGACGATCTATACAAACGAGACTCAAGGAACATATAGCTCAATTAAAGTATGGTAGAACAGAAAAATCAAGTATTGCCGAGCATGCTTTTGATAATAATCATAGAATAACAATTAAACTGATAGGAGATTATTAGACGCATATGAAAGTATGGAAATTATTAAATGTAAGAATAGTTTAAATAGAGATAGAGGGCCTATTCCGTATAGTACATTGTATTGGTTGATCGAGCGTGACTAGTGGGTTTCCAGGATTGGTCCCTTTGGTTCCGCTAGCTTGATTAAGCAAACATTTAGTATAACAGCGAGTTAGGTACAGTTTTAAATTTAGTTTTAATCATCTCCTGATGATGCTAACATGGTTAGCGAAACGCGCGTCGAGTGCAATAATTATGTTTCGGTATTGTGGATAAAACTCTGTTTTAGTTAAATTTGGAAGTAAAATTAAGTTTTTTGTGTTTATAAATGTTTACAAAGGAATTATACTATCAATACAAATTCATAACTTTACTTTGATAATTTGATTTAGTAAGATTTTAAAGTTTAGTTCCATAAATTATACAGATTTATAAGGGAACTACCGTTGTTAAAACAGCTTGTATGGAACTTCCGATGGAAGTAATTGCAAGGTGTTTGCTAAGAATATTTTAACATAATAATTCATCCATGCAATAACTCATGAAAAAAATATGCACCTAATACCGACAAGCTCATTTTGAATATAATCCATAAATTCCATAAATAAATAATCATTAAAGTGGTCAACATGATTATATTTTTAAATCCCGAAATTATAATGCATTTACGAAGGAAACCCAATTAGAATTTTTGGTAAAAGTGATTGTAGTCCCTGAAATCATGCCACAAATGGAAGAAGTGGGAATCAGTATTTTGCTGACTGTATCAAATTGACATCCCCATCCCAACTTTCTTACAGCAAGCCTTGTGAATTTTTATTTAAAGCCAGTTCTTGTTAGGGGTTCACGAAACTCCGCTCAAATTTGTAAAACAAAGAAATGTCACTGAACAAGACTACTAATCCGTATACAAGTCTCCGCACCCACACGTCCGGGTTTATTGCTATCGCTGTATGACTCTTTAAAGACTTATTAAAAAATAAAGAAATTCGATACTTGGAAATAACTGCTGGCCATTCGTAACCTTGAATATTGTGAAAAATATCTAGATAATTTGTAAGGGTATGGTGGGAGGTTATTAAATTAATACCTTAGCAATTTAGTTAAACTGGATGTTCGAGCCTAGCTAACTGTGCGTTTATCTTTAGTTAGATTATTAGTAATTATTTATGGACCAATCCACTTCGAAATACCTACGTGTGCATGGGATCGAATTTTAATTTGGAAGTAAAATTCAGTTTTTGTGTTTATAAATGTTCACAAAGGAATTACACTATAAATACAAATTCATAACTCTACTTTAATAATTTGATTTAGTAAGACTTTAAAGTTTAGTTAGTTCCATAAATTATATAGATTTATAAGGGAACTACTGTTGTTAAAACTAATTCGCAGCTTGTATTATGGAACTTCCTTTGGAAGTAATTAAAAGGTGTTTACTAAGAATATTTTAACATAATAATTCATCCATAAAATAACTCATTGAAAAAATATGCACCTAAGTGGTCTGTGTCGTTGGAATGATTATCGACAAGCTCATTTTAAATATACATAATAGAATGCATTTATACTTCCATAAATAATTAATCATTAAATTATCAACATGATTATATTTTTAACTCCCGAAATTATAATACATTGACATCCTAACTCTCTTGCTGCAAGCCTTGTGAATTTTTATTTAAAACCAGTTCTTGTCAAGAGTTAACGAAACTCTGCTTAAATTTGTAAAACAAAGAAATGTCATGGAACAAGACTACTAATCCGTATACAAGTCTCCGCACCCACCATGTCCGGGTTTATTGCCATCGCTTTATGACTCTTTAAAAACTTATTAAAAAATAAAGGTATCCAATACTTGGAACCCTCAATTTAGTCTTGTGTCTCTCTATCTGGACTGTGTGTTAACATGTTATTATTTCATTATGAAAATTACATTTTGTTTAATTTCAATTAAATAATATTTATCGCATTAATATTACATATTTCGGTTGTGTGGGGTAGTTTTTGTTGGTTAGGCTCCCAGAGTGAGCGCGTCATGCTTTGCCCGCATGGTGTTTTATATTTGGAATTATATGTTGTTTCATTTCAGTTAAGTAATATGTAAAGCTGAAGTGTTGTACAGGCTGTCCCAACGATAGAGTAAAGTAAGTTTTTGCTTAACTGATACTATTTGTGTCAAAGTCGTATCCGCTATAGGGTAAGGTAGCAAAATGCGCATATTTTAAAAATATTGGATATCATACAGGGTGCGTCACAAAAGTAGGGCAGCAAAAAGTAAGATTTTTTTAAATGGAACATCTTGTATTTGATTTTATTTTTGAGTTCTATGTATTAAAGCAAACGTTTTTTGTCATATAAAAAATGAGCTGAAATTTGATAGTTTTTGAAATATCGGATTTAACCATGAAAATTAGCATTTTCATGGCGTTGATAAATGGGCCGTTTTTCAGCCACTTCATAATAATTGCAAACTGCCATATTTGGCAGGAGGAAGGACTAGTACTATATTAATGTTTAGCCTGTGCAATATTCATAATTTGTTCCACAGGGTGTTTATTATAAGCGTCCAAATTCGCAAATCTTTAAATAAAGGAATCTCATTTTTTTTAATGGTACACCCCATATATTTTTATTTTGTTTTATTCAGGATTAAATAAGCTCTCATTTTTGCTAAATATGTCCTATACTGCCGTCCTAAATTAAAAGGCGGCAAGTCTAAAAAGTATGGTTTCGAGAAAAACGTCGAAACATGTTTTCGTTTATCTAAGAGATTTGGTAATAATTTCTGCGACTTTTTTGTTTTTGGTTGGTAGAATAAATAAGAATATGTTTATTCAAAGAGCAATCCCGATATTTACTGAGTTTTTTTAAGAAATATGTTTATTACTGCCTTCTTACCACTGACTTTATCAGCGATACTTGCTTTTTTGTAAGTAAAAAGACGGCAACTAACAAAAATCAGCTCACTTACCGCCTTTTAAGTTAGACTTCTCTGAAGTGCCGCCATTGTCTCTAATGGCAAAAAAACTTTTTTTAATTATAAAACAAGCACATTCATTATAATAAAATTTCAGTTTTTTTTTTCATTACAAGACTTAATAAAATATGATTTACATTATACAAAATAGTTATTTTTGTTACAAGTCCCTAAAATGAAGTTTTTCAGGACGAATCATTTCTGTTTCCGGACGAGGCGTTAGCCGAGTCCGGAATAGCAGATGAGTCCTGAAAAACTTTATTTAGGTACGTGTGACAAACACTATTTTTTGTCATACGCTCCCAAAATTTTGTTATACGCTTTTTGCAATTCTTCAGAACGCCTAAATTTGCAAATTTACCATAATTTTTGAAATCATAATGTTCGACAAAGTTAGCTTAGAAATTGATATCGTAGCAACTATTTGATAATTTTGTCATGTCATTCGAAATTTGAGATTTAGACATATTCAGGAATTTTGAAATAGTCCGTAAAGGTTGCCATGACGACTTTCAGGGACTAGGCCGAAAAAGAAGCATTTTACGGGCATAAATGAGTCCGTAAAATAGCTATTTTTCATTTGGGGCCTATGACAAAATAGTTATTTTTGTTACAAGTACCTAAAATGGAGTTTTTCAGGACGAATCATTGCTGTTTCCGGACGAGGCATTAGCCGAGTCCGGAACAGCAGATGAGTCCTGAAAAACTTCATTTAGGTACGTGTGACAAACACCATTTTTTGTCATACGCTCCCAAAATTTAATTTTTAATTATACGCTTTTTGCAATTCTTCAGAACGCCTAAATTTGCAAATTTATCATAATTTTTGAAATCATAATGTACGACAAAGTTAGCTTAGAATTTGATATCGTAGCAACTATTTGACAATTTTGTCATGTCATTCGAAATTTTTCACATTTAGACATATTCAGGAATTTTGGAATAGTCCGTAAAGGTTGCCATGACGACTTTTAGGGACTAGGCCTAAAAAGAAGCATTTTACGGACTCAAATGAGTCTGTAAAATAGCTATTTTTGGGAGCGTATGACAAAAATATATTTACAGGATTAAACGAGTTGTATTATAAAAAATTGATTTTTTTATTTGATGTAATGGGTAAATGTATACACTTTAGACCCCTAAATATAAAACAATAAAATTGCAAATTATTAATCTTGGTGACTTAAGTTTCTAATAATTAATCTAAAATTAAGCTACATTACAGGTACTGCATGTAAAATGAGTAAAAAACAATATACTACCTAAATATAAAACAATAAAATTGGATGCGGCATATGAGGATCCGGCTTTTTAACTTATATTTTTATGACGTTCTGGCTATTCAAATAAATAAAAGTGGGAACAAACTAAGCGTTGCCGCTTCTTTTCTTAGTAATATTCAATTGCCGCCCTTTAGCTGTGATATTTATGCATACATTTTAAACAATTTCTAAGAGAAAAGAAGTAACTAACGAAATGCCGCCTTTTTATTTAGATTTTGTCGAATACCGCCTTTTAATTTAGAAAATGGATTACGTAGCACACTTACTGCTAACTTAATTTTTAATTTTTTAACAAAAAAATATTTTTCTGGCTTCAGAAGATATTTTTTTTAAATAGAGGACATCGGGGAGAACCCAAAAATGCCGAAAACAAGAAATGTCCAAAAATTCACTTGCCGCCTTTTTTCTTATGAGGGCAGTATACCTATCTTTAATAGTTATCGAGAAAGAAGAACACTATAAAAAACTTGAAGTGGAAAATTGCTCAAGTTTCATATTTGAATCTCACTCAGTAAAATTTAAAGCTTGTCAATAATTAGTGGCTTTTTCTACTTCCTGTCACCCTTGTCGATAAAAATGTCTGAAAGCTTTCATCATAAAAATATACATTACTTATATTTCTTCTACGATTTGTTGATAACGGAATCTCAATATTTTCTTGGAATTTTATTTAAATAATTAGTTTCCTTTAGTGAGGGTGCGTTGAGAGAAAAATAAACCCATGTATTTCATGATTTAATTTATCATGTTAAGAAGTTGCTGTGTCAATTTTTAACCTAAATAACCGTGAGCTTACACGCGCCTGGTTTGGAAGTTATTGAAGAGGTGTAGCAGAGGTTTTTGATAGGTAGTAGAAAAAGATATTATACGTTTTCAGCGGTTCTCAAATAGACATTTCTTATTATACTAGTTTCAGCAACTTTTTGTTATTATTAATAGTACTCCATTTCTTTAAATTACGATAAGTTATATTTACAAAAGTATTGGGTAAATTTTTTGAACCATTGAAATGTGGAGGAAAACTAAAACTTGCAACAGCTGAGGAGTTGTAAGTCAGGAGTACTTACTTACCCCACTTGTCTTAAGGGATTCTAACCCTTACACCCACTCTTATGAAGACAATTGTATTAAATTATTAATTTGAATAAAAGACAACAATTTTCACTAGTCTAACAATGTTTATTAATCAAAGATTATTGAAAGTAAATTTGCGGCGTAGATTTCGGCAGAAATTCAACAAAAAATGTTTAATTCCAATGTTTAATAAACAAATTTTGACATACGGGTACAACCAAAAATAAGAAATTACCACATAAAGGCAATACTAAGCCATACCAGGGAAGGATGAGACTATGTCCTCTATAAGGCATGGCTCGAAAAAAAAAACTATTACTAACTGATGGTCTAACATTAGTAGCCTCCCTTGTTTAAGAGTAAGATAGCACCAACTCTATATTCCCGTCGACCTTGTTCGATCCTCCTGAACTTGAACTGTCTTCCCAAGGACAAGAACTTCGGTTAACTTAACAGAATCTAGGACTAAATACTGACCACATAATGCCAATGCTTTTAATTATTTATAGAAGGTCGCTGAGCATTACATTTATTATTATATAATTATACCTACATATACTAATAAGACATAACGAATATAATAATGTTTATAATAAATTAGTGGTTGCTATCATATAAACAATACTTGCTTTAAACATTACGGTAACAATTTACCGTTACATAACCCTATTAATAAACCATACAAAAATAAATATGAGAACAATATTAAATATTACTCAAAGCTATGAGCACGAATTATCAATACCATATCTAGATCAAATAGCTTAAAAAAAATGCTAATACCCATTGGCTTAAAGAGAACACACACAGCTCTAAACGCTACTATTTACATACCTACATGCATAAGTTTTCATAAATCAGAGCATATTATTATGAATGGTTGCATCAAAAGCTTTAAAATGCGACAGAAGTTTGTCTACATCAATACTAGTACATTCTCTGCTAAAAGCATAGCAAATGTCACATGAATGTACTTCCACACATCTTTTAATCAAATATCCACAGACATAATAGAAAGGATTCTGTGGTGGAATGGTTTCTTTACGGTAATTGCAATATCAAGCAAGGAAATTGCTGCAGTTGATGTTTCCGACTCCTTATTAATAATTTCTACCATGTCCATGGATTTTAAACTAATGAGAATATCATCTAAATTCTCCCTACAATTATTCATGTGATTTTAGTGGAAATAATTATGCGCAAATAATTTTCTAAAGGCACTTTGAAAGTGTATTGATGTGGGATTTATGCAATTGCCTCCCTGCTACGTTACACGATTTTCTAAACAATCTGGTTTTAAGATATTTATACCCACAGTTTAAAAGTGTTTGCCATAAACTGAGAAGACTTCTTATTGTAATAGACCAACATCTAATAATTTGACCATTTTTGTTTATTACCTTTAAATTTGGCAAAAAATCCAAAGCTTCATTTAAAAATTCTAACTGTGAATCAGATCTGTCAAATACATTCTTAAATTTATAAGAATTATTTAATGATAAGGAGTTCAATATATCAAAAAGATTATTAGATTTTTCTACAATTTCAATTGTTGCAAAAGCTTCATTTGGAAGTGCACCCAAACTCATGTATGTATTCATACCACTGGTCAGACTAGAGACCACCAAAGGAAAGAGTCTGAGGCCGATGCATCCAGTGGAAGCGGCCCTAGGTGGTAGATGCATACGCCTACTCGCATCGTCCGGTGAAAGACCACCCCACCAGAACTGGGAAGCGCTAAGTGGTTTCCCCGAATCACGTTCCGTTTCCGCGCTGGTGGTTCCGGGTTCCACAGTAGGAATATAATAATATGGACATGATGGTGCTTCCGGGATCAAAATATTCCGGAGGTAAACTCCCCGGCCATTCGGATCTCCGGGCGCTGGGTGGCCCTGGGAGCCCTTCATTCCGCATTTCACAGACAGCAAAGATACCGAATCAATTTAGAATTGATTTCTGCAACATAAGAGGCCTAAATACAAACATAAATTCGGTACACCAACATCTACAAGCAAATAGACCACACATACTAGCCCTTACAGAAACACAAGTATGTTCTACAACAACAACAGTGAACTACCCTTATCCTGGTTACGACTTACATACCCGATTTAGACATAAGTTCGGAATATGCCTTTTTGTCCGAAGCGACCTTTCATGTCATCGAGAGGAAACACTCGAACCGAACAACCTTGACGTCATGTGGCTCAAGTTCACCGCCAAGGGATTAACCAAGTTTATATGTTGTCTCTATCGCCCTCCGAGCGATAGAGCCTACCAAAGCTTTTTTCCAACACTAGCTACCACTTTTGACTCAATACAGGTTGATCACCCCAGTTCAGAAATAATCGTTCGGGGAGACTTCAATGCCCACAACACCAACTGGCTCAAACATCACAACAAGACCGACAACGAAGGTAGAGAGGCTGAAGCATTCGCCATCAGCTGCGGGCTTACTCAAATTGTAGACGAACCAACTCGAATCTCAGAGAGGGGCGAATTCGCCGCCCTCCTGGATCTTTTTCTAACCAACAATCCTGACCAGTACACAGTTACAGTTGGTCCGCCATTAGGTACTTCCGACCACAAACTTATTACAACGGTTTGTGAATTGCCAATCATACAGAAGGATCCACCATTGTCTCGCAAAATCTGGCATTACAATTCTGCAAACTGGGACGATCTAAGGGAGTTCTACCTAGATTTTCCTTGGCTCGACGTCTGCTTTGGCGCTAACGACACGTCAGTCTGCTGCGAAAAGATCACGCAAGTAATCTCCTCAGGAATGGAAGCATACATCCCAAATTCCATCAAGTTACCATCAAAAGGAAAGCCCTGGTTCGACAGAAGATGCGAAAGAGCTGTGGGTAGGAAACAGCAAGCCTACAAGTACTGGCAGCAAAATCAGACCGCTGAAAATCGCAATTATTTTGCCGAAGCGAGAAACCAATGCAAGCGTGTTATCGACGAAACTAAGGACAAACACAATCAAAGGATCAGGAATAAACTTTTGCAATGCCCCAGTGGCTCCAGGAATTTCTGGTCGGTAGCAAAGGCAGTAAGTAACAACTTTACAGAAACGTCTCTCCCACCTTTGACAGACGAACGTGGCATCACGGCGACTACAGCCAAGGAAAAAGCAAACATGCTCGCCAAAATGTTTTCTTCGCACTCTACCTTGGACGTCCCCCAAGGCAAGACTCTCCCCACCATATCGAACATCAACACTACCATGGCAGAAGTCAAATTTCATCACCGTGATATTCGTAAAATTCTTAAAAATCTAGATACGCAAAAGGCATCAGGACCGGACGGAATACCTGCCATCGTGTTAAAGAACTGCGCCAACGAACTAACACCCGTTTTTTCCAGGCTTTTTTCTCTGTCTTACGGAAAAGGGATTTACCCATCTTCTTAGAAAGTCGCTCGAGTGCAACCTGTTCCAAAAAAAGGCAAGAAAACCACGCCCTCAAACTATCGTCCAATTGCCTTGCTTCCAATAATCTCCAAAGTCATGGAACGTGTAGTCAATCAGCAACTACTCAAGTACCTCGAGAACAACAAAATAATCAGCGATAATCAATACGGCTTTGGCGAAGAGAGATCGACAGGAGATATATTGGCCTATGTCACTCATATATGGAGTAGGGCAATTGAGAACTACGGAGAGTCTCGAGCGATTGCGTTGGATATTTCAAAGGCATTCGACAGAGTTTGGCATGACGGACTGCTCAACAAACTACCGTCCTTCGGACTGCCAGCCTCTCTCTGCAGCTGGCTTGCCAGTTTCCTTAAGAGCCGATCTCTGCACGTTGCAGTCGATGAACACATCTCGGACACATTCACCATCAACGCGGGCGTGCCTCAGGGCGCAATACTTTCACCAACTCTGTTCCTCATCTATATTAATGACCTGCTGACCGAAACAAATAATCCTGTTTACAGTTTTGCAGATGACAGTACCCTTGTCTCCCACTTTAGATCAGAAAAACCCTTACCAGCGACTGAGACTCATCACCGCAGACAGGAGCAGATTACAGCAATTAATCAAGACCTGGAGAAAGTTCAAACTTGGGGCGACCGAAATTTGGTCCAGTTCAATGCAGCAAAGACCCAAGCAGCCACGTTTACCAAGAGGGCCAATACAGCGGGCCCTGACATCATTATGGCAGGGTCGACCATCCCTTCATCCTCGTCAATCGGACTGCTGGGTATCTCGGTCAACAGCAATATGTCCTGGCATGACCACGTTGCTAACATCGCAAAATCAGCCTCCCAGAAGCTTGGTGCGCTATTTCGCAACAAAAAACTCTATACACCGCAGCAGTTGCTCTTGCTCTACAAAGCGCAAATAAGACCGTGCTTAGAATATTGCTCACATATCTGGGGTGCCGCACCAAAGCACACCCTAAAGCTGCAGGATTCCATTCAGAAGAGAGCTGTGCGTCTCGTCGGCGACCCGGAGTTGACCCGGAATCTAGATAGTCTGGAACACCGCAGACATGTAGCCGAGATATCTCTGTTTTACAGATACTTTCACGGCAGATGTTCCCAGGATTTGGTTCGCCTCATCCCGCCCCTGGCAGCTCCCGTCAGACAGTCACGACAGACGGCAAGAGCGCACCAGTTCGTCGTACAATTGGAAACACCTAGAACATCGCTTTACAAGAACTCCTTTGTCTGGCGCACTGCATCACTGTGGAACTCACTGCCAGGACATCTGTTTCCCACTAATTACAACTTACAAATATTCAAGAGCCGTGTCAATCAACATCTTCGCACACACACCGCTCGTCGAGCGCCATAGGGTCTCCCTTTAGTGTGTATGCCACTGCCATAAAAAAAAATTGAGTGGCTCAAAAGTTGAGTGGCATAACTCATTCTCATTTTTTCAAAAGTTATGGGATTAAGGTCAGAATTAGTGAGTTTGGATGCACACCTGTAGAACTGCTTTTTATCACATTATTTAATAAATGACAAAGGCGTTTTTCTACCTTGAAAGTAAAAGGTGTGCTGCCTTAAGTTACTTCGGGTGGGCTTAATTAAATGACATGGGTCAAAAATATAGAACATATTCTCACCTCCTACCTAAAACTCTGTATTTTCAGGTGTAATTCTTAGACATTTAGTCAAATCAATAAAATTCGAGCCCATGTCACTTAATATGCCTTCCGCTTTTATTAAAAGACAATCTTCTAAAATAGTACAAAGTTTATCACCATTTGGTTGAGTGCCTACAATTGATACAAAGGATGCAGTGCTTTCCCTTATCAGTCATTGTCTTCATTTTAATTTCAAGGGCCTTATATACTGATTTATTGTGTAGTCCTGGTTGACATTGCAGCTTTCAGCATATATAGTTGGTGAAAGGTCAGGAGGTAGAACACGGTTATATATTTTTAAGTTCATTGGTTGAATATCATCCAAATTCACCCATTTTGTTTCTTCATCTTTTGAAATACTAGGACCTGAAAGTTATAATGAGAATGAAGGTATTGTTGATACAGTATTAACAAGTAACAACAAGCATAAGGCTATTTAATTGCAGTCAAACAATATCCTGGTAGACCCAATAAAGTGTCTGACAAGTATCAATTGGTACAACTCAGATAAAAACTTGAACTATTTATGTGACCAGTAGGTACTTTCTGTTGGGTACATGACTCATAAAACGAGGTAGTGTTTCTAGTACATATTATTTATTGAATTAATGAAATCATAGGATGAGATGAAATATCTGAATTTTGACTACCTATCAGGGTAAGTACTGTTTTGTAACTCACTTGTAAATAATAAATCCAACCAATAAAACTATTCTACTCATGGAATTCAAAATGCTGTTGCTAAATTCAGTCATAATGATTAGACAAACAAAATAGGTGTAGCAGTTTGTGCCATTAGAAGCAATACTCATACTGTAATTTTTTTTATAATCAATGAATAATTGCTATAAAGATTTACCTGGAAGGTTCTTGATTTTCTTTGATGGTTCCTGAGATGAATCTTGACTTGTCTCAAATGCCCGTAGTAGATATTGACCAAATATTGTAGGAATTGCATCAGGTACCAAGTGCTTTCTTTCCTGCAGAGGTTATCTTAGATTTTTTCCTCAAAGTGAACTTCGTATAGCCTATATGCCATCATCTGTTTAACTGGTTTACGCAGTATATCACTTCTGATAGAAGCTTCTGCCCAGACTTTGGCACTGAAAAAAAATCTCATTAGATTTATGATAACTAATTTATAAAATTGGAAAAAAAAATATGTTTAACACAAGCTTGGTCTTTCTGCAGTTTTTGATTAAAATACAGGGGGACAGAGATTTTAAGCCTGTCATTATACTCAGAAAATGAAGCATTTATAACACATCGAGGCACATATTGCAGTTTTGGAATGCCAGCTAATTTCTGCAGGTGGCGTGTTTTACAATTTGCAATCAAAATGTAAGTTGATTTGAATTAGACATCTACACATTTGGCAAAACTAGAGTACCTAGAGCAGAACCTCCAAATATCAAGTGTGATGTAATTATGTTATAAGTTTATCGATATAAACTCGTCTAGTCGTCTATGAATATGAAATTACCTATTCTTCTCTGATAAATCATTTACAAAATCCTTGAAAGAATGCAATACTTTTATCTGTGAGTGAAGGCATACTGGAATACATTTTTATTTCCAGCACCCAATATATTTTTTAGCTGAAATATATTATATTTCATACCTAATTCCCATGTTTTAGTTTTACAATAAAGGCCTAGAGTTCAAAATATTCCCGGTTCCAGTTCTTATTGATACACCCTTTATATATCAGTAGCATAGAGGTAAACTGTCGTATGTCCAATTTATTAAATTGTGAGAAAATGAAGATTAAAGTTTTTTGGCATGAAAATATGAAGATTACAATTTTACAAAAACTAATAGAAAACAGAAATTTGGAACTTGATCTAAATATAATCTGGCCTACACATTGAAGCACTTTCAGTTTTTATGATTCATTCACAAAAGATGATTTAGTGGACTTACGGTTATTTACCTTATTACCAAACAGCCTTCTAAAAAACTTAGTGGACTTACGATTACTTTCTTCAACACCAAACAGCTCCCGAAAAAACTTAGTATACTCATTTTGTGTTACAAAATTATATATTAAATTTAGAAATCTTCAGAAAATAAAACAGTAAGAAAAGAATTCATAAAATAACAAAAATCGACAACGTGCAGTTCATCCTTCATCATCATCATCATTGCATTCCTTTGAAGCTATAAGTATATTTTGATAATAAGAATAAAAGGTTATCGGGAATCACTTAAGTAAGGTGATCAAATGTTCCTTTTTTTGCTTAAACCTTTTGGAATACATCGTATTGTAGGTAAGCTAGTAGGTAATGTTCAACGCTGCCTTACGGAGCTGGAAAAATTCACTATTTTGAAACTTTCTTCTTCGAATTTTGTTTTATAGAAAATATTTGGTGGTGTCTCAGTATGTGCTTCAAGCCAAACAATGGTAGATATCATAAAGTTTTCCTTATCCGTGTTTTGTTTTTTTTTTTATTTTTAAAGAGTGCCCCTGGAAAGCTGTACAATGATGCAGAATTTTTAGAATCCTCTACCTCGTCCTCTACTCATCCCAGTAATTGCTACATATTTATTTTCCTTCATCTTCACTACTTATATTTTCTGGATATTTTTTCTTACAGGTTCAGCAAGCTGGTTTCATGAGCTTCTCTTTTATGAAATTTCCGGTCTTAAAAAAGTTTCTTTGCAGATAAAGTTTTCATTATTGGTTGCTATTTAGTTGTCAATATTTTTTACTTGTTTCCTTTTCTCTTTTGTTGTAGCCTTCTTTGCATCTTTTTTAAAAATTTCAGCCCTATCGGGTACTTCTTCAGCATTCGATTCTTGTCAGCTTAGCACGTACTCAGGATCTGTATTGCTGTCATCAAAAGGTTCATATTCCATTTCATTTTGTTCGTCATTAGCTCCTGCAATACAATATTATTTTGCTTTAATTAAGTTGAAATAGCATTAAAAATTATTTATTATTTTTAATTTTGTAATTTTACTACTTACCTTTTCCTACTTCTGTATTATGTTGAGCTAGTCTGACGACACGCTTTTTTGATCCAGTAGGTAAGGGGCAAATTATCCTCAAGGTCAGATTCAGTGATTTTTATGATTGCAGGCTGTTCTGCTGCATTGTCTAAAATAAAGTGAATATGTCACACGAAATCATATGTCTGCTGCACGGTTCAATGGAAGAAACTTGGCAACAGTGGTAATAAATTATAAAATTTTAAAAAAAATTTTATTTTCGGTAACGCGACTTATCGGCCACACTGTATTATTTATTTTGAAAATCTTTACCAACTTACCAATTTTCACATTGCCAAGAATAATTATTTTCGGTATATTTTTCATGACAGATAGAGCTTAGGACGAAACTATTTGACGTATCTTCTGAAAAGAACAATTAGGTAAGCTAAAGTAAAAAATCTTTTGACCAGAGATTTTAAACAAAAATTATACTTAAACATTATTTACCTTCACTGACTTTTTATGAAAAATCAGCTTACCATATCTTTGATACTGCATCTTTTTATTTTCTGTATTATTGATATTATTTGAAACGCCTTTTCTGTTAGGTTCATAGTTAATCGCTATTTTTTCTGAAATAAATTATATTGGCAAAGGTAAACAGTTGTATCTCCAAAAAGTGTCTAAATAATTATTTTGCTATAACGGTTTTAATTGTTATAAAATTAAAACTATTTTAACAGTATGTAATACTAAACTGGTTCTTTAAATTTTATTTCACTTGCAGTTATATTAATGTTTCTTTGATTTTTCCTGCACCCTAACCTCAAAGTTTTGTTTATTTTTAAAGTACATGACTTATTTGTTAGTAAATCCAAAATATTATACTCACCGTATCTGCTTTCACCACCTATTCTCACATTAAACCTGATTTTTAAACAATAAGCAATAACCCTGTTATAGAGCAGAAAACGAGACGCACTTGGAGATACGGCAGTTTGCCATTACGAAAATAATACACGACCACGGGGGGATTTTTGTGTACACGACAGTCATGCGTCCTGCCGCGTAAGGGTAGATAATATTGTTTTTTTACTACTAACATGATAAATCACCATTATTTACTCCATTCCTCAAATGAGAAGTAACATTTCTCACCCTAGGTAAATAATAATATTAAAAAAAAACCTAGGTCAATAATGAAACGGAAACGGAAAATATCAAAATGTCAAACTTGTTAGTTTGACGACTATACTCTATTTCGAAATGGTGCGGAGTAATAAAACCTACTTATAAATGCAAAACGCTAACAGAGTGGTCAAATACATTTTTGTGATTTCTAAATATTTAGCCACAGCTGTTATAGCCTGCTGTATTATATTTTAACCATTCCACCCTGTTTTGTATGGCAATCCCGCTGCAAACAATAGGCTTTATTAGCAAAGGGGTAATTTTCTACCTGCAGTAGCGTACGTTTGGGTATTGGGTCAAATTTGAATGTTTACAATAGTAATAAAAAAACCTAAGTGTGATAAATATAATGCTGGGAAAGTCCGAGTATTAGGACAGGTAAACGTTTAAAATATGTACGTATATGTACGTAATTATGTACGCCTATGTATCAGCCATCAGAAAATGATTTATTACTTCGCATCATTTCGAAATAGAGTATAGTTGTCATTTCGGATTATTTGAAAAATGAGTAGGAAATGATTAATTTCAAAATCTAATCAATTCAAATAATGATAAGGATTGTATCAGTGCTATTAGTAAAAAAATTATGTATGACTCACTTTTCATGACTCCCCATAATATTCTTATTAATAATCCGATTTTGTCAAAATTTAGATGGAGAGAAGGTACTTTGTATGTATGGAGCTGTCAGGAGATTATTAGCGTTTTTTGGCGAGTAACCACGGTTAACTACAAGTAATACTGAAGTAAGTGCCAAGCGGGCACCCCACCACAAATTGTACTGTCTGCTTCTGTCTTCGCCAAAATACCGTAGTTAGATCTTGCATTGCCAGAAAAGAATATAGATATTTTGCATATTTATTTGAAAATGATCAGTTTGATCAGTGCAGAACGTTTACTCATATTTTTAATGACAAAATGGTGGCCTCTGGAGATAAGCAAACTAATGGTATTTTTTCGATGAATATGTTCAGGATACTTTATGCTGCCCAAATCCCATTTGGGGCACATTTGTGTAGGAATTCCGATGCGTATGAGGCTTCTATAGAAGAATTTCATGAACGTATAATTTACAAACTTGTTCAGAATGGAAAAACAAACACTTCACATGTTTAACGTTTCAAAATTAATCCGCCATGACTCTATCAAACCTCGAGTACCACACCTCGTCACGTATGTAAGTTGTAGTAAGCCGTAGTTGAAAAATGATGATGTAATAGTGACGTCACGAAACTTCCCCTCACTTACCACAATTAAATTAATCCTCGTGAAAACAAAGTAGTATCCTGTAGTATGCCGTGGTTAATTGTAGTTAGCTCGCGAAAAAACGCTTCTTGTTACGATATCTGTCAGTTAGACAACTGAACTTCCAGGCTACTTGATATTTCGAACTATTTGAAATATAAGTAGAAAATGACTAATATAAAAATCAAATCGAATCAAATATGGTAATATATCACTGTTAGTAGTAAAAAAAATTCTATATATACCTCGGTTGAGAAGGCCATTATTAATCTCGCACATTATATCCTTCGGCGCTCCGCGCCTCAGGATATAAAAGTGCTCGGTAAATAATGGCTTACTTCTCAACCTAGGTTACCTAGGTACATGATACAAAGAATAACAGGTATGATATTGCGCACGCCACTATCAGCTGACTCGCTCCTGTCGACGTCACAATGAGAGTTGCCGCCATTAAAATCCACGGGTTTACAAGGGGACTTTCATGACATTTTAAGCTTTGTTTATTTTGCTGTGTATTTTGTGGTGTTTTGTCAGCATTTTGTGAGATTTGTGGCATTTAAGTTGAATTTGGAGACTCATTAGTGTAAAAAACTTAAAACAAATCAGGTTATTTAAAACTATTTTGAACTATTAGTGTGACTTTAGTAATAGTGACTTTGTGTGGACAATGGTAACATTATTTTGTTGTTTTAAAAGCTATATAAGGTATAATAAATAATTAATTATTGAGCAAGTGATTAAGACAACATTAATTTTTGACTTTTAGCATTTTTAAGGTTAGATGTAAATATGTTCTATATTGTTGTGGAGGATTCATTCTTACCCTGGAATTGATTGCCTTTTGCTCCACAAATGATTAAAT
>MU187970.1:0-10349 GCA_016904865.1 Pissodes strobi | reverse complement strand
TCCTCCCCCACGCTGGAGAACACCGAAGTACAAAGTCTGGAGCCGATAAATGACAGTTTGTGAGAAGAGGGGCTGCATTGTATTAGCAGGCAGGAACGTCAAACTGGTGAGAGCAGTTTGATTACGGGGAGTGACGCTCCCGCCATTCCGAGTTGCCATGGGATATGGCCCATCAAATCCCATCGTCCTCCCCCAGGCTGGAGAACATCGAAGTACAAAGTCTGGAGCTGATTAATGACAGTTTGTGACAAGAGGGGCTGCATTGTATTAGCAGGCAGGAACGTCAAACTGGTGAGAGCAGTTTGCTTACGGGGAGTGACGCCCCCGCCATTCCAAGTTGCCACGGGATGTGGCCCATCAAATCCCATCGTCCTCCTCCAGGCTGGAGAACACTAGAGTAGAAAGTCTGGAGCTGATCACTGGGGAGTGATCCAACAAACCCCATTTTTATCCCTGTCAGACTAGGGACCACCAGAGCAATGAGCCTGAGGCCGATGCATCCAGTGGAAGCGGCCCCAGGTGGTAGATGCATACGCCTACTCGCATCGTCCGGTGAAAGATCACCCCACCAGAACTGGGAGGCGCTAAGTGGTTTTCCCAAATCACGTTCCGCTTCCACGCTGGTGTTCCCGGCTTCCACAGTAGGAATATATGGACATGATGATGCTTCCAGGATCAAAATATTCCGGAAGTAAACTCCCCGGCCATTCGGATCTCCGGGCGCTGGGTGGCCCTGGGAGCCCTTCATTCCGCATTTCACAGATAGCAAAGATACACCGAACCAAATTAGAAGAGATTTCTGCAACATAAGAGATCTAAATACAAACATAAATTCGGTACACCAACATCTACAAGCAAATAGACCACACATACTAGCCCTTACAGAAACACAAGTATGTTCTACAACAACAACAGTGAACTACCCCTATCCTGGTTAAGACTTACATACCCGATTTAGACATAAATTCGGAATATGCCTATTTGTTCGAAGCGACCTTTCATTTCACCGCGAGGAAACACTCGAACCGAACAACCTTGACGTCATGTGGCTCAAGTTCATCGCCAAGGGATTAACCAAGTCTCTATCGCCCTCCGAGCGATAGAGCCTACCAAAGCTTTTTCTCAACACTAGCTACCACTTTTGACTCAATACAGGTCGATCACCCCAGTTCAGAAATAATCGTTCTGGGAGACTTCAATGCCCACAACACAAACTGGCTCAAACATCAAAACAAGACCGACAACGAAGGTAGAGAAGCTGAAGCATTTGCCATCAGCTGCGGGCTTACTCAACTTGTAGACGAACCAACTCGAATCTCAGAGAGGGGCGAATTCGCCGCCCTCCTGGATCTTTTTCTAACCACCAATCCTGACCAGTACAAAATTACAGTTGGTCCGCCATTAGGTACTTCCGACCACAAACTTATTACAACGGTGTGTGAATTGCCACTCATACAGAAGGGCCACCATTGCCTCGCAAAATCTGGCATTACAGTTCTGCAAACTGGGACGATCTAAGGGAGTTCTACCTAGGTTTTCCTTGGCTCGACGTCTGCTTTGGCACTGACGACCCGTCAGTCTGCTGCGAAGAGATCACGCAAGTAATCTCCTCAGGAATGGAAGCATACATCCCAAATTCCATCAAGTTACCAGCAAAAGGAAAGCCCTGGTTCGACAGAAGATGCGAAAGAGCTGTAGGTAGGAAACAGCAAACCTACAAGTACTGGCAGCAAAACTAGACCGCTGAAAATCGCAATCATTTTGTCGAAGCGAGAAACGGATGCAAACGTGTGATCGACGAAACTAATAACAAACACAATCAAAGGATCAGGAATAAACTTTTGCAATGTCCCAGTGGTTCCAGGAATTTCTGGTCGGTAGCAAAGGCAGTAAGTAACAACTTTACAAAAACGTCTCTCCCACCTTTGACGGACGAACGTGGCATCATGGCGACTACAGCCAAGGAAAAAGCAAACATGCTCGCTAAAATGTTTTCATCGCACTCTACCTTAGACGTCCCCCAAGGCAAGACTCTCCCCACCATATCGAACATCAACACTACCATGGCAGAAGTCAAGTTTCATCACCATGATATTCGCAAAATCCTTAAAGAACTAGATACGCAAAAGGCATCAGGACCGGACGGAATACCTGCCATCGTGTTAAAGAACTGCGCCAACGAACTAACACCCGTTTTTTTCAGACTTTTTTCTCTTTCTTACGGAAAAGGGATTTACCCAGCCTATTAGAAAGTCGCTCGAGTGCAACCTGTTCCAAAAAAAGGCAAGAAAACCACGCCCTCAAACTATCGCCCAATTGCCTTGCTTCCAATAATCTCCAAAGTCATGGAACGTGTAGTCAACCAGCAACTACTCAAGTACCTCGAGAATAACAGACTAATCAGCGATAATCAATACGGCTTTCGCAAAGAGAGATCGACAGGAGATATATTGGCCTATGTCACTCATATATGGAGTAGGGCAATTGAAAACTACGGAGAGTCTCGAGCGATTGCGTTGGATATTTCAAAGGCATTCGACAGAGTTTGGCATGACGGGCTGCTCAACAAACTGCCGGCCTCTCTCTGCAGCTGGCTGGCCATTTTCCTTAAGAACCGATCCCTACACGTTGCAGTCGATGGACACATCTCGGACACATTCACCATCAACGCGGGCGTGCCTCAGGGCGCAATACTTTCACCAACTCTGTTCCTCATCTATATTAACGACCTGCTGATCGAAACGAATAATCCTGTTTACAGTTTTGCAGATGACAGTACCCTTGTCTCCCACTTTAGATCAGAAAAACCCTTACCAGCGACTGAGACTCACCATCGCAGACAGGAGCAGATTACAGCTATTAATCAAGACCTGGAGAAAGTTCAAACTTCAAACAGCGGGCCCTGACATCATTATGGCAGGATCGACCATTCCTTCTTCCTCGTCAATCGGACTGCTGGGTGTCTCGGTCAACAGCAATATGTCATGGCATGACCATGTTGCTAACTCCCAGAAGCTTGGTGCACTATTTCGCAACAAAAAACTCTATACACCGCAGCAGTTGCTCTTGCTGTACAAAGCGCAAGTAGGACCGTGCTTAGAATATTGCTCACATATCTGGGGTGCCGCACCAAAGCACACCCTAAAGCTGCTGGATTCCATTCAGAAGAGAGCTGTGCGTCTCGTCGGCGACCCGGAGTTGACCCGGAATCTGGATAGTCTGGAACACCGCAGACATGGGGTCGAGATGTCTCTGTTTTACAGATACTTTCACGGCAGATGTTCCCAGGATTTGGCCCGCATCGTCCCGTCCCTGGCAACTCCTGTCAGACAGTCCCGACAGACGGCAGGAGCGCACCAGTTCGTCGTACAACTAGAAACACCTAGAACATCGCTTTACAAGAACTCCTTTGTCTGGCGTACTGCATCACTGTGGAACTCACTTCCAGGACATCTGTTTCCCACTAATTACAACCTACAACTATTCAAGAACCGTGTCAATCAACATCTTCGCACACACACCGCTCGTCGAGCGCCATAGGATCTCCCTTTAGTGTGTGTGCCACTGCCATAAAAAAAAATATATCTAATAAAAATTTACCTTTTTTACATCCACATGCAATAAATACTTTTACATCCACAACAGTGGAATTTATTTATCCACTCTGTTTTTAATAAAAAAAAGCAGTTAACGAAATTAGAGCACTCTCATAAAACGAATTTCAAGTTCGCAACTATAGTGAGGGATTTACCAATATTTTTGATAAGAAAACAAATTGCGAACCAATTGACAACAAATTATTATCCTCTATAGTCACGAAGAAGCTGATACTAGGATTTTGTTGCATATACTCTCTGCTAAACATTGTATGTATTTGACATGCATATTGGACTCCAATGACATTGATGATGTACTTGTACTTCTGGTACATTTTAAAAATATATACTTCTAAAGAATTTGAGTAAAATGTGGAAGAGAAAATTCGGTGCGATATGTGGCCGTTCATGATATCAACCTAGAGGAAAAACTTGCAAAAAAATTACCTGCATTTCATGCTCTAACGGGTTGTCATACAACCAGCCAGTTTTCGGGATTAGGAAAAATAAAATGTTGAAAAATTTATCTAAATTATTCCGATTATTTAGCCGGTATTGGTGTCCAGGAATTTTCAGATGTCATGTTCAATAACATAGAGAAATTTATCATAAAATTATTTATTGTATTGTACAATAGGCGAGAGAGAGAGGGAGCTATGAAGAAAAGTGAGATGCGAGAGTACTGGGGCAGCGCGAGATCCGACGGTCGCGGCTAGAAGAAAATTACATTTTTTACATTTAATTCTATTTTTCCATTACTATTTGAGAAAAAAAAATGTATTCTTGCACCTATATATTCTAGATACTTAAGGCACACTTTTTGCAAGAATAAAATTTTTTGATTTGAGCCTTCATTTCAGAGAGAATGCGAGGTGAATACAAAAATGAGTATATTTCAATTAGATTTTGCCCAGGTTCGAAGGGAGATATTTAAATTTTTTGATTTATTTTGCCGTAAGGGCCAACGTAATCTGCATATTTCAAGCAATGATAAAAAATATAATTCGAACAAAAATGTAGATGAATTTTATATGAAAACATCCATAAAATAATACTGCCCTTTTGCCCGTTCTAATTTTTGACTACCTTCGGATTTTGAATTAATATAATAAAACCTTCATTCTGTGAAAATTTCAGCTTGTAACGTAACCCCGAGGTGCCCACAAAAATCATTTATAGAAGGCTTTTACTGCGTTGGGCACTCTACTATATTTATCTCAATATAAAAGGATTTTAAGATCATTCTGCAGTTGGTTTGCTTTCGACGGATTCGTATGAAAGTAGTTTATCATTCCTTAAATATATATTTCACCTAAATATTATTCTCTTTATTATTTTTATCTAATTAATTGGATGCCAACTGGATTGAGTTATTCAGTCCACTACTCGTCAAGGTTTCTCTTTCCTCTTAGACTCTTAGCTAGGTCGGGAGATTGAAGGATCACCAATGTCTTTCTTGCTATCAAGGGAAAGTTGTAATAACCGCCACGACAGAACGGCTGACAAATATATGCTGCTATTTGTCAGCCGTCTGATCATGAGGATATATTGTACACGTGCTACTTTCTTTAAGTTGAATAGACGATAGTTCGGTATTCTCATGAAAATATTGAACAAGAACAAAAATAAATTAGGAGAACTTCTCACCCAAACTACTCGAACGGAACTGGCATTTGACATTTAAATTTCAGAAGAAAACCCAAGTTACGTTATGAGAGTATCAAGTAAAGTGGCCGAGGACGTCCGGCGACGGTCGGACATGTCTTTTGGAAATTTGCTAACGTTCTGACGGCTTTCCTTTCCGTCCGGCTTTTTCTAATTTAGAAAAATCGTATAATAAACTCGGGGTTTTAGAACATACTAAATAATTTTTGCAGCCAGTCGTCCAGTACCACGGGAAATCGCCTTGCGCTATTGGTTCATGCTGAACCTTTTCGGAAATTAATTTCGCAATTGATTAATCGGCATTTAAACATTCTTTTGTTTCAACGTATATATGGTGTTTTTTTAAATGTATTATACAACATTTTCTTAATGATTTTGAATTTCTTATTAAATTCAGCATATTTTTTGTATAATATATCATGACAATCTTTCAAAATATTTCAGAATTAAGAAATACTATGGTTTTTTCCATATAATTTCTTACCTATTTAGATACTTGCTACTACCTGGAGATAAAGGTTTGTTTTCAAATATCATGGCATTGATGTTTGATGTCTAATTTACCGATTAATCATGTTTTTTCTGCTAATATGCTACGAATAGAGAAACAGAAAATAAATAAATCACATAATGTCCCCCATTAGCCTTTGATTGAAAATATGATATTGCCGTCTTGTAAAGGAGAAAAAATGGCAATAATAATGATAAATTAATTTTATATAACCTATCTCTTTAAATAAAGTCAGGAAAAAATAAAAATAAAATAGCTGATTTTCGGTCTATTACGAATATCTCCGGAAGTAAGTAAGGTTTATTGCCTCTATTAGTTTACGACGGTTCGTAGAAGCAAACTGTTTCTTTGAGCTAGAGAAACTCGTGATACTTGAACAGCGATTTATTCTAAGTACAGCTGGCAACCTAACTGTTTATAATTCTAAACGTGTAAATATTTATAATAAATAATAAATGATAAAATACGGCAGAAATATATCATTAGCACATTAATGAGATAATATTCGGTATAAAAGATAAAACATTAAATTAATTACGAATAGACGAAAGATTATATCTTCCCTAATAGATAACTTCTGATATAAATCATAATAAGCGAAATATAATATGATATGGTACGAGAAAAAATCATACTAAGACATTCATCGAGATTTATCTTATGTACCTACACAAAGGTTTCTCATATTACCGCGCACATTACACTGTGAGACAATATTAATAATTATGATTATCCCTATACGGCACTAGTACGTAGTACAGGCGTAAGTAACTCCTCCCACCTAAAATTGAAGCCTATGGTTGGCTGGATAAGCTAGGCTGACTGTTGGCTTCTGAGGTTGCTGGTTTTCTTTTCTTCAGGAGATAGGGTATCCATGGATATGGATAACATGAACGGTAGTAACAAGTGACAGCTACGAAACATATGCAGCAAAGTAAGCCACAAATAAGGAGTGACAACCACAAAGGTATTGAGTAGCTTTCCTTGGGACCATTTGGTAGGATTAATTCATGCTGGGAATTAATCTTTTGCAGGAGGGACGAGATAGTATCCAAATTGATATTCTTTAACTTAATTTTAGTTAGGTACTGCGGTATATTTGACAGTTGTATTGCAGGTAATTGAACCACCGTTGCAGCAGGAAGTATAGAATTTTCATGTATAAATACTTCATGATTCACTTGTAGAGTGCATTTATCAGATAAGGTAATCAGATAACTGCCAGGCGATATCTATTGACGTCGTTCTACATCACAGTTTTCTGTGATAATTGTGTCTCGTGGAGTACTCAGCAGGATATTTATTTATTTATTTATTTATTTAAGCATTTCTGTCTAACTGGAAATCCATTTATAAGACAATAATGTACAAATATAAGTGAAAAATACAAATTAGTGAATAGGTAACAATAATTAACACATTGTGTTAGTTCATAGTTATAATAAATTGTATAATACAAATTCAAATCACAAATTATATAAAAATAAGGTTTTTAAGTTGATACGAGAACTGACTTAATGACATATGAAAAATATCGAGGTTGGCAACAATATTGTTGTACTGGGCACACATTTTATATATGGGTTCTCTTAGCATTAGATTATTTGATGCTGATGGCAGGTAGAATAAGGTCCTGGATCTTGTAGCAATAGGAGGAACACGGAAAAATAAACAACTCCGCAGATAATCGGAGTCTACCAAACCCCTAACTAGTTTAAATAAAAATAATAAACAGACATAATTTCGCCTTTGGGCAAGTGACGGAAATCCAAATCTACCAAGCTACAATGTATGATCGGTACCACGAGCAAGGTAAGTACCATCCGTTTTAAAAGCGAGATATTTCAAAAATCTTCTCTGAACGCTCTCAATAGCGTTAATGTATTCTTGATAGAAAGGGCCCCCATATTAAGGATGCGTATTCCAGCTTGGACCGTACATACGAATGGTACAATACTCTGAGTGACTGGATATTTTCGAAAGGCTTGCACGTTCGAATCACAAATCCCAGCATCGCTATGGATGCTTCTCTTGTTTTTTGAACATGTGTATTGAAAGTGAGTCCCGGATCAAAGTACACGCCAAGGTCTCTAAAGCTCTCAACTCGTTCCAAGACTGATGACATTATACTATACTGAAATAGAATGGGATTCTTTTTTAAAGAGAAAGTCATGATTTTCCATTTGTCGACGTTAAGGGGGAGCATGTTATCCGTGCACCATTGATTCAGGCTGCCAAGGTCTTTCTGGAGCCTCAAACAGTCCTCCAGAGAGTGGATGGTTGAGAAAAGTTTAAGGTCATCAGCGAAGAGAAGGACGTTGCTGTTAAATATCTCTGTTATGTCATTAATAAAGAACGAAAATAGCAGGGGGGCTAGGTTGTTACCCTGCGGAGCTCCACTGGTAGCCTTGAAAGATTAGGATCTATGTCCTCTATGCTCAACATAAAGCTGGCGGTGTGAAAGATATGAGGAGATAAAATTGCATAGTTTTTGATCGAATCGAAAAGCAGCCAGCTTCCTCAAGAGTATCGAGTGATCAAGTCGATCAAAGGCCTTTGAGTAGTCGGTGTATACTGTGTCAACTTGCAGTTGGGAATTTAAAGCGTTACTGGTATATTGCATAAAACAAGCAGTACTTCTTGCAGAAAAAAAATCCGTGCTGTAGTGGTGTAAGTACGCACCTTACCCCTGAAAAGATTCTTTCATACATCGCCATTTCAAAGACCTTTGCGAACACACTAAGTAGACATATGGGTCTGTAGTTGTCGACCAAATCCACCCTGCCCTTTTTAAATATTGGACAGATTTTCGCGGTTTTCCAGGAGTCCGGAAACTGATAATTTTTTAGGCATAAATTGAGGATATAAGAGATAGGCTGAAGCAGGATAAACCTGCCGTCACGCGCCAAAAAGCCTGGCACGTTGTCGGGACCCTGAGTCATTTTTGGCTTGAGTTTGCAAAATGCCTTCAAAATCAGAGTCCGAGAGCGATTTTATAGATAGATGTACGTTGTTAGAATAGATGGACGGTTGAAAAGGGACATCCATCTTTGGTGAGTATACACTTTTGAAAAATGACGCAAATGCGTCTACAATCCCTCGAGACCCACTGCATTCAACACCGTTCAGGCAGACGAGGTTTGGAATGCTTTGTTGGCTCCGTCTGGACCGAGAAAAATACCAAAACTGGGAAGGGTCTGAGCCAATGCTCGCCTTGCAACGGGCAGTGTAATCGCCATAACCAGCATCAATATCTCGTTTTATTTTAGCTCTAAGAATACGAAACTGATTTAGTAGTTCGGTAGAATTGGATTTTTTAAGTTTTTTGCGAATTCGTGCCTTAGATTTAATGGTTTTTATGGTAGCGGACCTATACCAAACTGGATGCTCTCTACTATGGTTAATAGTTTGGGGAACACATTTATTAAGAATCGAATACAATGTTTGGTAAAAATAGTTGCAGGCGCCCTCAGGCGAAGCATAATCTTCCAGAGGAGACCAGTCAGCACCCGACAATAGATTATATAATTTATCAAAGTTAGACATAATTATATTGGACTAGATTATAGAAGTTAGCAAAGTCTAGAGCGATCTGAACCTTAGCATCATTAAAACTGTTTTCCACATTGAAATTTTGTAGGTTGAAATCCCCCATAATTACTAGATTACTATCCAAAAAAAGGGGAAATGTCTCGAGGGAATCAAAAAAGACTGGTATTCATATGCCGCGAGATTGGGGGGAATATATATAACTAGCACATATAGTAAATTAAATTTAGCAACAATCTTACTGCCGACTATATCAACCATAGGGTTTTGATCATGGATGCCTGATACGTCAAGTTGACTCGCCTCAAACTCCCTGGAGACAGCCAACAGTACACCACCTCCTCGGGAGACGTTAATTTCCCGAAATTTGCGGTCGCTTCGGAAAACCATAGTCGTCAAATAATTCCGCATTTAGAACATCTTCGTGGAGCCATGATTCAGTTATTGCTACAATCTGGTACTCATGTGAACTTGCTGATGTGAAGAATCCGTGGGTTTTTGTGTTGAGTCCTCTTGCGTTTTGATAGTAACATATTGTGTTGTTGCTGGAGGTAGATGATGATTTTATGTTCATGTCAGACAGGTTTGTGCGTTTAAATTAAGTGATACGATTTTGGAAACACCACGAATATATTTTATACGCAAGTTATGCTCTCCAGAATCCATCCTTATTTGAAGCTCGGTTTTTAGAGCTTTATACTCCTTTACTTGGGTGGGGGTTCTGTCATTGCTGAATGATAGATTAGAGAAATCCTGATTTTGTCTAATTGTCCTCGAGTGCCGAATTATCTTTGACACATCAGATGGAGAAGACATAACAATTTTAATGGGGCGGGCACTGTTAGGTATGGCTTTCCCCACTCGAAAAATTTTCAATGTTGAAATATCCAGGTCTGGAACCGCAGGGTGTATTATTTCTCCTATAATACGCTTGTCGGAGGATCGCTGTTCTTCCCCTGCGATGGTGAATTTAGTTTCCGCTAATCCGAAAACCATCAGGTTAGACTGGCGAGATTGACGGTCACTCA
>MU187969.1:68238-99620 GCA_016904865.1 Pissodes strobi | reverse complement strand
CAATACTTTCACCAACTCTGTTCCTCATCTATATTAATGACCTGCTGACCGAAACGAATAATCCTGTTTTGAGTTTTGTAGATGACAGTACCCTTGTCTCCCAATTTAGATCAGAAAACCCTTTACCAGCGACTGAGACTTATCACCGCAGACAGTAGCAGATTACAGCAATTAATCAAGACATGAAGAAAGTTCAAACTTGGGGCGGCAGAAATTTGGTCCAGTTCAATGCAGCAAAGAACCAAGCAGCCACGTTTACCAAGAGGGCCAATACGTCGGGCCCTGACATCATTATTGCAGGATCGACCATTCCTTCATCCTCGTCTATCGGAGTGCTAGTTGTCTCGGTTAACAGCAGTATTTCCTGGCATGACCATGTTGCTAACATCGCAAAATCAGCCTCCCAAAAGCTTGGTGCGCTATTTCGCAACAAAAAACTGTATAAACCGCAGCAGTTGCTCTTGCACTACAAAGTTCAAATAAGACCTGCTCAGAATATTGCTCACACATCCGAGGTGCCGCGCCAAAGCACACCCTAAAGCTACTGGATTCCATTCAGAAGAGAGCTGTGCGTCTTGTCGGCGACCCGGAGTTGACTCGGAATCTGGATAGTCTGGAACACCACAGACATCTGGCCGAAATGCCCTGTTTTACAGAGACTTTCACGGCAGATGTTCCCAGGATTTGGCTCGCCTCATCCCGCCCCTGGCCACACCTGTCAGACAGTCACGACAGACGGTAAGAGCGCACCAGTTAGTCGTACAACTGGAAACACCTAGAACATCGCTTTACAAGGACTTCTTTGTCTGGCACACTGCATCACTGTAGAACTCACTCCCAGGACATCTGTTTCCCCCTAATTACAACCTATATATATTCAAGAACCGTGTCAATCAACATCTTCGCACACACACCGGTCGTCGAGCGCCATAGGATCTCCCTTTAGTGTGTGTGCCACTACCATAGAGCAAAAAAAGTAAAACTCGTGCGCGCCTGCTAACAGCGCCGCATCTGCGCCCGTAACCTTATGTGACCCCAGCTGACAACTTTTCCACCGACATACGAGCAGCTGACACTTTTTTCGTGAATCATATATCAAATATTAGTATCCACCCAAATTTCAAGTTGCCCGACCAAAATCAATTCACATTTCCCGCCCACCACCCGCCGACTAGCTGACAATGTTCAAGGTTCATTATTGAACATAATTTTCCTTTCATAAAAGTTTCGTGCTGCCCGGGACTGATTCCCGTCATGATGTTTTTCATGTGTTTGCAACCCCTTAGCAACTACCCCCACCTCCAAACACACCCCAAACGTATCTGCACAATGTGGGTATAATCGAATAAACATATAAAGAAACAACCCGGTAATCGATTCACTTTTGTACACGGGCACCAGGACTATAATGTCAAAAGCAAATATCACATCTTAATACTTAGGGTATGAATTACTATTAATATCTGTTAAAACGACATAATATGTTCAAAGTAATATACTTAATTGATTTCTATTTTGTTTCTTTGATTAAATACTATATCAAAGTCTTAATACCTGACAGCACTCAATATTCATACATGCAGAATGAGTTCCTTACAGGGTGAGCCTTATATTTTAATTCTGGCAATATTTAAGAAAGCCTATATTTTAATTCGTTCTTTTCCTGAAGTATGTAACTTGTTGATTCACTAATCCTGTTGGATTGACAGATGTTAATATTAAGTTTCTGACAGTACGAGAAGGCAGCTGCTGTGCAAGCGGACCATGCACAGTTAATAGGCTTTACTTTTAAATCAAACACCCCCTTACAACTAACTGGAGCGAACGTTAACATTTTTCCATAATGCAATATAACTCATTCAAAACAAAACTAAGTTCTTTTGACATAATCATTAAATACAGTTGTGTCTCACCTACCATCGTAGGTACCTACTTAGCGTACCTAACTTGGTGTTTATGTCTTCGGCGAATACATCATAATATTTATGTATGACCTGCTAGGTAATTGAAAATTTCGTACGACGCATATGTTTTATTGCGTTTATATGAACTTCGTGCCTTCGCTGTGCTGTCACACTTTAAACGGAGTATAAGTTATATGAGAATTAAAATATTTCACATTCAATTATGGCAAAATAATTTAATGTCATACTTTGATACCTTCTATATGAATGCCAGCCAATTAACCACATACACTTAGAGACCTCCATCATTCCAAAAACTATTCTACGAAAGCAAGAGTCCTAAAAATGTGCTAAAAACTAACCCAAACCATATAAATTAACCTGAAAGTATAGTCCTAATGTATAGCCCAGGAGAGTTAACATTTAGTACGGAATGAACAAAATTCGTTAAAAAGTAATAACGTTCCCTCTCAAGTTTAAATACAACAAAGATTAAAAATTATATGAGAGGGCATCACATATTGTACGTTTTTATAATATCTGTTCTTAACAAATGGCGGACAATTTCCTTTTAAGCAATGACGATATTTTTTCGCTCGCTACTCATAAAGATGAGCAGAAAAGTGGAGTTCCTGATTTTGATGCAAAAAGCATAACTTTTACAGTCTCATGGAAAAGCTGGAGAAGCCGATTTTCAAATCATATTCCTGATATTAACACATGACATTTACCTTGAAGTTACGCTTTAAAAGAAATTGCTGAACAGTAACTAAGAAAACATGGTGCTTAAAATTGATTAATGCTGGGACTAGGTAGTTTTAGTATAAATGAGATTATAATTATAGAGTAATATCGCGGTGTAAACGGCTCATTTCGCTTTGACGAGTTTTATGTAAGTTTTTTAATAAATTACTTAAGTATACCCCTTTGTATTTTAATTATAATAAAAGCAGGTATCCACAGCTATTAGGTTTTTGGATAGACCGTATCTAATTTAATAAATAAAAGGTTGAATTGCCCTAAATGAAATTAGATTCTGAAGAGTATGAACAGAGTGTTTCTGCAAATTTTGCTCACTGTTAGCGACTTGTTTAGTAGAGATAGGCATAAAGTAAAAAACTCATCCAAATCATCTGAATCTGTTAATTAAAGAAACAAATCAGCATCATGGGAGCATAAATTAAAAATCCCTCTCAAAAACATTGAAGTTGTCTATATTCATTTCAGTCATTGATGAAATATTGGCTATTAAAAAATAAAATATTTCGAATATATTATATGAAATAAATAACAGTACCCATTGAAAAACAGGGCTGTCGGATTTTATTATTATTAATATTCTTCTTCTGCATCAGCCTTCCTCCATCCACTTCTGGACATAGGCCTCTTCGTATCTCTTCCAAGTCTGTCGATCTCTAGCAATTCGGGACCAGTTCTTTCCCACCACTTCCACAATGTCGTCTATCCAGCGTCTCTGTGGTCTACCTCTGCTTCGCTTGGACTCCCTGGGTCTCCAGTGCGTTATCTTGATAGCCCATTTCTCGTCCTGCTATCTCGCAACGTGACCTACCCAACGCCACTTCAGCTCTGCTACACGTGATATGACGTCAGCCACCCACGTTTTCCTTCTGATTGTTTCGCTTCTTATTCTATCTCGCAAGGACACCCCAGCATAGCGCGCTCCATCGCTCTCTGTATTCGTCTTAATCGGTTTGCACTTTGTTTTGCGATGGTCATTGTTTCGAGGCCATATGTAGCCACGGGCAGAATACATGTGTCGTATACCTTACGTTTTAGGTTTATAGGGATTTCCTGATTTTTAAAAATATGTTGGAGTTTGCCGAAGGCGGCCCAAGTAAGTCCAATTCTTCTTGATATTTCTGCTCTGTGGTTTTCTTTTCCCAATTTAATAGTATGACCGAGGTATATATATTCGGTAACATTTTCGATTATGCTGTTAGGTATCTATGGATAGGGATATATGCATTTGGTCTGGACTCATGATTTTGGTTTTTGCAGTGTTCATTTTTAAAATAGCTTTAGATACCTAGCTCAGCTGCTGCAGCATTGCTCTCACCTCTTATCGGTCTTCCGAAATGAGGACTATGTAATCCGCAAATCGTAAATTACTAAGATACGATCCATCGATTTTTAGACCTTTTTCCTGCCATTGTAGTGTTTTAAGGACCTCTTCCAGAGCCAGTGTAAACAGCTTTGGTGAGATGGTGTCACCTTGGCGGACTCCTCGGTTTAACTTTATTTTTCCCGTCGTAGTGTTATCATTGATTCTCACATGCATTGTTGCTTTTTGGTAGATAATCTTTATAAATGCGCTGTACCTTAAGTCTATTCTGGCGTTATTTAAACCGTTTAAAAAGGACCGTGTTTCTATGGAATCCAACGCCTTATGAAAGTCTACAAATGCTAGGCTTATGGGTATGTTATATTCTGTTGTTTTCTCTATGACTGTGCGAAGTGTTTGCAAGTGATCAATGATGCTGTATCCGCTGCGAAAACCCGCTTGTTCCACTGGCTGGTAGAAGTTTAATTTATTTGAAAGGCGGTTTGTAATGATTTTGGTGAGAAGTTTATAGAGATGCGACAGCAGACTGATTAGTCGGTAGTTTTCTATATTCGTTAGGTCGCCCCTCTTGAACAGGAGCACTACCTCGGCATTATACGATTCCTCTGGTACTTCACTCTCATGTAGACATTTATTCAAAAGGATCTGGACTCTCTTTTCGAGGTTGCTTCCCCCCAGTTTCAACATTTCCGCCGTGACTCCATCTTCACCAGGGCACTGGCCGTTTTTCATACTCTTTAGGGCTTTTCTTATTTCGTCCAGGGATATATCTGGCATCTCCTCTGGAGCTACGTTCATTACCTGAGTGAGATATTTGGATCTTCATCTGCGTTGTTTGTAGATGGTGAGTACAGTTCTGTGTAAAATGTTTCGATTGATTCAGAAATCGTTTTTGGATCTGACATAACTATTCCCTGTTTATTCTTTATCTTTCTTAGTTCGTTCCTTCCCTTTGACAGTCTAGATCTGAGAACACTCATATTTGCGTTATTCTCGATTGTTTCGTGTATTATTTTGGTATGGTGTCTTCTTATGTCTGTTCTAATAGCCTTTTTTGTTCTTTTGTTTAGGAGCCTGTGTTCGTCTGTACCTTTTTCTATTACCCTTCTTTGTTCCATCAATTGGCCAGTGTGGGTACTAAGTTTTGAGTTGTTTTGTTTCTTGGTCATGGAGCAGATCTTTTTTGTTGCATTATGTAGAGCAGCTTTTATGTTCTCATTTACTTGGTTGACATCCATTCCTTCAATAGCGTCTTCCGTTTCAAGTCGATGTGTGACTTCTTTTTGGTATTCTTCTTTCCTTGCCTCCAAATCATCTCTGGTCGAAAACCGGGGTTTACTAATAAGTTTATTTCTTTCCTTCCTGATATGTAGTCGGAAGCAGGCCCTGGCCATGCTGTGGTCGCTCTCCGTGTCCACTCGCTCTCCGGTGTTCAAGCAAAACAGGCGTTCGCTATTAAGAAAATTGACCAACATTTCTCCCCTCTCGTTTCTCTCTCCCAGTCCGTAGGGTCTATCATATCGTGTGTCGTGTTGTTCTTTGGCTCCAACTTTTGCATTGAAGTCACCAATAACTACTGTTATTAATATTAGTTATTTTATTTTGTTATTTTTGTTATTAGAATTCCGGATTATTACTAGGGCTAATATGATTTATTTATGATAAATTAGTAATATTTGATATTTTATTGCCAATATTTCGACAACGGACAACTTATATATTTTTGAAAAGGGAATTTAAAGCGGATCGAAAAAGTTCGCAATATGGAAAGCTACAATTGGTATTTTGATATAGGCAATGCCGTATTTAGGATTTTTAGGCCCCTTAGCGGGCCCCAACCGGGGAAAATATATTTTAAAGTTAACTTATAGAAATCACATTTTCAGCAATTATCCAATTACAAACTTAAAAATAAACTTTAGATTTGATAAAAATTAAAAGATCTGAACATCATTAATTTAGCTAATATACCTTAATGGCTTTAAATACAGACATTCTCCAAACAATCTAACTAAAGCGGTAGTGCTACATAATCTTAATGGCTTAATGGCTAATTTATTTACGTCTGTACTTTATACTCATGAAAATACTTATAATATTGCCATAACTTTGGTATATTCAAATGAAATGTCGCTTTCGATGCTGAGTAAAGCTAGTGTGTTGAGCCTCTCTTCTAACATTGAGGTTCGAAACCTGGCTTTGATCGACTTCAAATTTGAAAATGACCTTTCTCCACTGTTGTTTGTGACCATAAGTGAGAGGTACATTCTTAAGACATCTCAATATTAGGAAGTTTTGACCTACTGCAATTATCTCTTTATTACTAAGGTCATTCAACTTTTTGAGGAACTCCAAACGGATACCAATTAGTTTGTATCCATCAGTTCTCTGCCGCAATCATGACTCAAATTGATCTATGATAGGAACGAAAATCTGACTTCGAAATTTTGCTGATGGGGTTAGCTCAACTTCTGGTACTTGGACACAGTCAAAAAGTGACAAACTCACATTAATTTTGCGTTTTCGATGTGTCTCATACCCTGTATAATTAGAATCATATTACTCAGCAGCTTTCACCTCATGTTCCTTAAAGGTATCCCGATCCCGTCTTGCTTCTATGAAGCTTGTTAGCCATATCAGTGCTGAGGCAGCTGGATTCACGTGCAATCTAGGGTTCTTCAGAATTTCACTATTTATAGTCCCGTTTCTAATTTTCACATTTTGTTATGCATATTTAACGTGTTTTTTTGAATTTTATTGTCTTGTGAAACTTCAAAAAGTGCATTTTTTATAGCCTCGCAAAGGGACTTTTGTAGTATCAATCAATTGGTTAGAAATTTATATCTGTTAGTCAAAATACATATAAAATCCCTTCAAAAAGGCAAAAACTTACAGTACTCAGACAGCACTTAGCAGCAGCTTGCGCTACAAGACTGAATGCTCCGCGCAAAGTACCCGTACTGATAAATTATTTTCTCATCACGGCAGTTCTTAATAACTAATTCATTCTTCTCAGAAATTTGCTCAAACCTTGAAGCATATCTTCAGCTTTGTGGCCCTGATTAGGGTTGAATATCACAACAAATCTTTCAACAGGGATGTGTTCCTCTAAATATCGAAAAACCAAAGTAAGCAGATCCACGGGACCTTCACCCGGAGTTGAATCTCATGATATGTAATAGTACTTTGACTGTTTGATCCTAGAGATAATCTCATTGCCAATTATTACAAAAATAACTTCTGCTCCTCAACCAAACTAACATTAAACTTATCGTGTTTGAAAACGAATTTCTTTCATTGAACTTTCCACTTCGCCGTCTTCCAACTTCTGAAGATTAGCCTAATTTTGACAGGCAGGCAGGTGAACATATATTATCATCATTTTTTGGAGCAGCAGAAAAATTGGGCTTAGATTTGCTATAAATCGGTCATACGACGTACCTTAGCTATAAATTTTGTATTCCTCTTTTGCTTGGCTTTTGTAATCTTACTCTGTCATTTGGCACTTCCGCTTTTAAATTCTTCTTTCTTTTTGTGTGGATTAATTTGCATTTTGTGTATTGCTAGAGTAAACTATACCGAAAAATCGAAGAAAATTAAAAAATTACTTAATACAGTAAGTTTTAATGTTTATTGTATTGGAAATGTTTTAATATGAAACAGTGAGTCTAGGCGTAACTTTTTATTAATGGTTAGTTAATAGTTACGTTCTTACCGGGTTCCATGTGAACAAAATACTCAGAAGCAGTTATTTATTTTTATATATGCTACCGACTCAACAAACTACTCAATTTAACATTAAAACTGAAACTATAGATATTAATTACGGGAAACGCGATTGATTTAATTTAAGCGTCGGGTATATGACTTAAAGCATCCATTTCCTCAAATTGTTTCAGCACAACTAAAATTCTATTGAGGCTTCACAAGTTCAAGACACGATTCATTGGAAGGTGGTAGGCAAAATAGCATTTTCAGGAAAAGAAATATTTTGGACCTCTATTGTCATTCTTTTTAAACACAACACTTCTATTGACTTGTATCTTCAAAAGAATACTGACGAATCTCGGTATAGACCTGGTATCAATGACACATTTTGAGGGCACCAGAAAACAAAAATTTAACTTCCCATGGAAGAAGCCCATATAGCTTTCCTTTGCAGAGCCAGATATATCGTACCTCCCAAAAGATTCAAATTGAAATATTCCATACCATAACAAAAGTTCAGATAATAAGATCAAGGTGTCTGATTAGCTACTGTAGATGAAAGAACTCAAGTTTGCTACAGCACCTTCAACAAAGACTTAAAGGCATCAAGGAACACCCGCTTGGTGAGCAGCATTTGCCAATTTCCTCAGGAGTTGGTGCAACATGTGCAAGAACAAAAACAAATCAATAAAACGTGCATGGACAAAAAAGTAAATAAAAAAGCACTCCTCAAGATCCATTATTCAATGCAGGAAGAGTAGTTATTATCGCTTCACATCTCACTTCAAAAGAGATACCCACTTTTGACATTATTGTTGCAATGAAGACCGCCCAAATAGAACCAACCTTAGCAGGGGAGTTAAAATGGAAAATTCGAATTGGCTTGGAAAAAGAAAAGAAACTCATTAAGAATTTCCCTAAAGAAGAAGAAGTTACCCTTGAGGGACTACGAAAAGAAAATTGAATTAAAATTTTATGAACAGACAAAGAAAATGCCACGTTGTCAGGGACGTCCACGAATATGACGTAAAATTAGGAGATGCACCTTAAAAAGGGAAACTACTGCCTGCAACAAAGATCCTGGAACTTAAATAAAAAATAAAGTGTACAACACCCTAGAAAAATGCAACGGCTATTTCCAGGATAGGCTAAGATACAAAATGATGCCACACTACAATAAGCCACCAAATTTTTTTATAGTCTGCCAAAAATTCATAAACCGGACATGTCAGATCTATTACCATTTTGAGAGATTCTCCATAAAATCTCCAACGTATAATGCTGCAAAATTCCTCTTTCATAGAATCATACCTCTTCAAGGCGTCACAACATCATTTGTGAATTACTTCAAATATTTTGTAGAGCTAATAGAAATAGTCAATCATCAGATATGACGTTGAGAACCTGTACACAATCATCCTAATAAAGACGGCGTTACGGATCATTAGGACCAAGTTCAAAGAGGAGATCTCATTAAAAGGGAGAATAATACCCCCAGTCGTTGGCATAGTGGAATCATTAGGACGCTGCTTGAATAATTCCTATTTTTAAGAAAGAGATAGATTTTTTTCTCACGAAAATGGAATCTGTGAGATCATCACTTTTATCAGCGATTGCCAATATCTAAAGGAACTGTTTTGCAAGAGAAAGGATTAAAATCTTTAAGCATAAGCCAAAATTGTAGTTAAGGTATGTCGACAATAAATCATCATCTGACACCATGAGAAACAGCATCTAGATCAGTAACTTAATAACCGTAACACCATAAGGCCAACCATCAAATTTACAATAGGGAATGGGTCAGAAGAAAACTACCATTCCTTGATGTAGGTATTGATTGGAAGAAGAAAAGAGAAAATTACAACAACAGTATATAGGAAACCAACACACACAGGTTAATATCTAAACTTCGCTTCTAATCACTCTCAAGCCACCAAACAATGACTGATTAGATCTTAACTAGACAGAGCTAAAACAGCAATACAGATGCTGGTGTGAAGGAAGACCTACTCAACAGCAAAAGCGATCTTACAGCGAAGGGGTATTCAGAGAAACTAATAAGTAAAATGCAAAGAAATATGGGGAATAGACGACCACCAACCGCACACAATAAGGAGAAGATATTCAGCATTCTGTATGTCAAAGGACTTTCAGAGAAAAACAACAAATTGGACACAAATACAATGTAAACCGTATTCATATCAATAGCTACATTACGAAACTCGATAGACCGGATTCCTAGCAAGCGTGGTGACTTATGCATATATAGGAGAAAGAAAATACCATTGGAAGTACGAACGAAAGCTCACAAAATCAACATCCAAAGAGGCATAGCATAACATGTTAGTTCATAAAAAAACAAACTGATATAAAGTCCAAGGAAGCAGAATAACGAAGTGTACCATAAAATGCCTCAGACTAACCAGAGCAACATCCAGTTAAGGGTCGAGTGCTTCTCACAGTTCACCGCACGTTGCACAAGTATATAAGTTCGTAATCTAAGAAGTTTTATCAATTTTCGCTTGATATCGATTGAAAATACAATTCAATCGAAAAGTTCTGATTAAAAAATAAAGGCAACGAGAGTCCAAAATATTTGTTTTACTGAAAACCAAGACACGACTTTTGGACTTGAATTTGAATTTTTTTTATAGTGTCGGTCTTGACATTGTTCTTGAAAATCAGTACTAAGACAAAATATATTGAAGTTTTGGACATGATAAGTCACGTATTTTAACTATCTATTTTTTTTCTAATGCATTTAGTTTCAAGACTGAAAATTATGATATACTAACGTTATTTGTTTATACAATGATTAAGTATTGATAAGATGTTTAACATTTCAAAGTTGGTTTTGTTTTCAGCCAAATCAGATTCGAGATTCTCTATAGTCACGGTCAAAACTGATTCAAAATTATTACATTTTTCATAGTATGTGTGCATAGTGGCGCATCCATGTAGGGAAATTTATTTACGGCACATTATGTCGACAACACTTACCATTAGACGTTATTAGTGAATGGTCTGATAAAGATTTGTGTAACGTAGCGACCCAGTTCAAGATCCAGGGACTTAACTGAAATTAAAAATTCTATATATAGTACCGATAATGAATTTAAAAAGCCGAGTTCCTTGTATATAACTTTCTTATAAGAAAATCTCGCATTAATACGCGACAGCATCAAATACTATTACAGAATTGCTATAAATATTCCTTTTCTCTGTGCATCAAATAAGGCATTGGTTGAACGAACGAAAATTTCCGCAAAAAAACGCTATCACTGCAGCTCTGCAACACTGTCATGAAAATATTCCAAATATTAAAATGTTACTAGAGATATTGTCAATTTTGCCTGTTTCAACAGCAGATCATGAAAGATCATCTTTAACAGTGACTCAAAAATTATCTTCCGAATTCATATCGGAAAATCGTTTAAATGGTTTAACACTTCTACATAGTTATATAGAGATAGAAAATAACAAATAAAAAAATATTCAGATAATTTTCTCAGTTCACTAACTAAGTGTAAAATTAATTTTCGGTAAAACGTTTAAAGCCTCGAAAATAAAATTTAAAAGAAACTAATTAAAATGTGCCCCCGTGATACCTTTGTAGCAGATTGAAATGGACGTGGAAGTGAGCGCTTGAATATGTTTTATTATTTTAACTTGTAGTGACCGAATAATTAACTCTGGAATATATGTATGAATAAAGTTGTAAAGGGCGGGGCGGGGCAGGTGGATAAACAAACTGAAGATATTGAGCGATATGTCGATTTAAAAGCTTTCCTATTATTTCACTAATTATTTTGTTACTATGTGTAAGGAGTAGATGAAAGAAAGTATGATATGAATGTTTTAATTCCCTAGGCAGAGGCTCTATAATATTAATTCAAGTTTGTTATATCTACAAATTCGAGGAAAGGGTAGAATATGATGTAGGGAAGCATTGATTCTACGCGCATTTTGCCTTAAGTATACCTACTGTTGCGTATAAGCCTATAGGCATATCTATTGAATGAACTAAATTTTTAAGCTCTTTTACCATATAAATTACCATTAAATTAATGTACCTATGAATATGTTATGCCTAAAATTAGTTCTTTGTAATTATTTTGTACAGGCAGATTTTCCATCATATTTAAAGGACAAAGATATATGTTTTAAAATTTAGATATATATACACACAGTGTCTCATTTTCTATACGTGCTATGAACAATTCGACATCGACAAAAATCGTCCATCTTTTGAAAGGATCGCGCGTGTATCTCGACAGGAGGGCATTTATATCCACCATGTTTACATGCGTAGAATTTACGGACGATCTCTTCGAAGTCAATTACGAAAAAGACCGAGATTGATGAGCCCGGTACCCGACCTGAGAGCGGCAGCTGCTCTCAGAATATGCGGACAAAAGGCTGACAACACAAAACTCGTGTTTGCTCTAAACATCTTTCGAACGGATCATCATTTAGCTTTCTTGCTGATCATTCTTCACAAATTACTTTTGGGGTGTTTCTTTTATATAATCTTGTATTCTAAGCGCATAAAGCATGATTCCAGGAAAATCATCTCAGTGGTGTTATATCTATCAAAGGAACGTTTACCAAAGTAGATAAATACACGCTTTTGTTGAGAGATAGAGAACAGTCATATGCGCATGAATATAAATAGATTTCTGTGATGGAGGTAGGAAATATAGTCTATTTCCAATAATATTTAATAATCCACTTGAATAAGAAAAATAATTGCCCTTTTATTCATTCTCATGATATAAATATAGATTCTCAAGAACCGTTGTAAAATACAGGGCTTATCTCTTGAAGGTGCATACAAAAACGTGTGATTTTTTTCAATTTAAAAAAAAAATCACGGAATGACTAACAGTGAGTATAGATGAGTTAAAACATTATATTTATATAATTATGCGTCTGTTTAGCATTAATAATACAATCAAAAAACTAGCAAACTAACCCAAAAAAGCATGAGACAGCAAATTTAACATAACATTACTACTTGGGACACTCAGTTTACCTCTTCTTAGACCACCTTAGAACCTTTTGAGCGATTGGGCAAACTGGATGTCCTTCATTAATTTTCAGATTTCCTTCTATTCTTCTTCCTCGGTCAAATACCCAATTATGGAAATAATGAGGCAAGAATATGTCAAAAATATGTATAGGAAAACCGATTTATTTTCGTTGTTAATAATAACGTATATTACCTATAAATGTTGAAATATCTAAAGTTTCACATATTTTTCTTTCTATTCAAATGAATGCCAATTTCATATATTGTTCTTAAGAAATAGATCATCTAATGATAAAATATTTTTTAATCGATTGAGTAAGGCACATCTCATCCCATATCATTTGTGGCCTAAATTATTCTATGAGTTCCTTCAAAATAAATAGCTTAGTGGTTTCCAATAATACACTTGAATAAGAAAAATAATTGCCCTCTTATCCAAGCTCATGACATAAAGATAGATTTTCAAGAACTATACAGAGCTCGTCTTTCGAAGGTGCAAATGTTTTCATCCAGAAATGTGTCATTTTTCCAAAATGTTTAAAGAATCACGGAATGAATAACAATGGGTGTTAGAAGAGAAAATGATATAAATATAGTTGTGTTTGTCTAGCATTAATAATACATTAAAAAATGGCAAACTGACCTAAAACAACATGAACGAAAGCAAATTTAAAATTACTATTTGGATCGTTCAATTTATTTTTTCTAATACCCCTTAAAACTTTTAAACCTATTGAGCAAACTGGATCGTGATGAAGAAGAGAAGGGCCCCAAGAAAAGCAAGAAACCCTCAATTAGTGGAGAAAATTCTGGATGAAATTGTTGAAATCCTTCTAATGGTGTTAGAAAGCTGTTGGTCCAAGTTCATGCATCAAAGTGGGTTGCTCATAAAACCCTTCGGAAACAACTGCTACATTCTTATCACGCTGGTTATCCTGCAACAGTCAATTACGCAAATTTGTTTTTGCAACAATTGAGGCAAAATCGAAATGATACTAGTATTGTTTTGATCACGAACGAAGCCGGTTTCACTCGAGACGGAGTAATAAGTAGCCATAATTTGGTTATATGGGATCAATGAAATCCCCATGCAATAGAGACGCCGTTCTTTTTTGAAGACATATTGACGGTGCCATGTAATTCTTTCAATAAAGCTTAAACGGTTTATTAGAAAATGTACCCTTAGAAATTAGGAATCAGATGTGGTTTATGCACGACGACGGTGCACTGCCTCATTTTAGCAATTTAGTTCTTCATAACTTAATAATTTTGGTTATCGATGGATAGGTAGAGGTGGGCTCAGTTTATGAGGACATTTAAAAAAGCTTGTATATTCCACGCTAGTTCACACCAGGGAAGGCCTGATAGGAAGAATAGCACAATATTTCAACGAAATTCCAGACAACCCTGGAATGTTGTTTCAAGTGCAACAAGAAAACATCTTTATCTGATAAACTATTTCCTGTTACTCCACTTCATGTTTATAGGTTTTGAATAATAACCCCGCTTCATCTCTGGCCATAGGGTGTAAACAGCACAAGTGCTAGCTTAGAGACCCCAACGATGCTAAAAAAGCTGTAAGAACTGGAAAACACCTGAGAATATCTTCCACTGTCTGCCAGTGGGATGTTCCGCGAAAGCGACATAAAACACTCAGCGCATACGGTGGGAAGGGAGACAATTCTGCTGTGGCTTATATAGAAGAAACACTCATCATCTTCTACATAATGCCCATAGTGGTCCAGGCGTTCAAGGTAGCTTCGATATAAATTATAAATTATTTATCTATAAATAATAGACATTAGTTAAGGTTGTTTAAATAAATTAGTGTATAACTAATCCTATAATCTATAGTTGGGTTACTTTGGATTAATCTTACAATTGAAAAAGCATAGAAAACATAATAATGGTGATTACGATATTACGGATAATCTCACGAAAATTTAATTTGCTTTATTAGCAGCTACTAATTCTTTTCAATTTCATCGGATTAGATATATAAATTTTTGGGATAAATAATTGATTTAAAAAGATAAACAATGATCTCTAAATAAATCGACATGATCATATTCCATTTTAAGGTAATTGCACTTGAAGAAATAAATATCTTAATTATCCGTCACTTCTTCTGTTTTGCTGATTGAATCAAGCTTGAAGGATCAGAAACAAGGGGTGTAAATTCATTGATTTATCTGTCTTTGCTTCAGTTTTATCGCTTGATTCTAACTCGAAGGTCCATGTACAATTAAAAGAGCGCCCTAACTTGTTTTGTGGTATAGAGTAGCACTAAGCTACATGGACATTAGTGAAAATTAGTTAAACTTTAATAGTTCAATATTCGTATCATCTAAAAGATATTTCCATTTATATACAAAAGTAAACTTCACCTATAACTAAACATCACGTCCAGTTTGTACGAGCCGCTGATGCTGCACGTTGATAGCAGGATGCTGCAGACAATAGTCATACAAGCCTGGTTTACAAATCGTAAAAATTATTATAAATCATGAAATCTAGGTAATTCATTTTAAAATAAAATAAGTATTAGAATGATTTTGGGGATTTAAGTAATACCTTGCTTAGACAATATCATATCAGGTCTTGCGAAATGTATTTAATATATTTAGATATGGGTCCAGCAAAAAAAAACATTATAAAAATGTAATTATTTTTATTTAAAGTTCTTGTTATTCAAGATTTTTGTTCCTAACATCTTTACCATTCGAATCTTCTGATTTGTTCGTTTTCAAACTTTTGTTTATAACTTAGTGATATTAAAACTTTCTCTATTAGAATCCAGCGTAATGTTTTGCATTTGATTGAACTTGATGCTTCCGAAGCTCTTACGGCGTCCCGATAAAAAAAAACATACACTAAATCTTAAGAGGGACTTAATAAGTATGGATATCTGATGTGGGTATACACGAAACGAAACCAGTTTTGTATTCCACGACGTCATTATGCTCCCCATGCAGTCAGTCCGTCACGGCATATAATAGGTTTATTGAAACCGCATCTCCGACCCATATTAACACCGTTTCGCCATGAGGGTAGAGAACGGTCACTAACAGAAGAACCAGATTGTAATTACGATATTTGAAGCAGCTTCACATTTCTAGATTAGATAGTCGTGAATTTCACATGACTGATTTCCAGCTTCTATCAGCACTAGTACGTGCTTGATTGAGTCAAACAAATTTTTGAAATTTATAGGCTCATATTGTCACCAGCCTTTTTATTATGTTAAATAAGTGATGCACTGTCGATGAAACCAATTTTCAATGCTTTTGAAACTCTTTTATGGTTTGGTTTGGATTAGTATTCAATAAAACATTTTAAAAAATATTATTTTTTTTACTTTGAAATATTTTACCGCTTTGACATCACCAGACGCATCATAATTATTTCCATTGTTATATATTCTAAAGTACGGAGTCAGTATTTCTGATAAGATAAACAGGTGGAATTTGAATACAATGGTATACTTTTCAACTATTAGGAAATCCATTCCTATTAATATGAATATTGCTGGACGACGCTTCATGTGGAAAGATAAATTGAAACACTTTCAATAAATTATTGTTATCTAAGCCAAAAACATTAATCCTTTTACGAACAATAATAAATACAAAAAGCGATATGCGTATATTGATTTTTCAGATAATACGTATTCATACAGAAATATTAATCCCGGTAATACGTAATACGCTGAGGAAGTATATTGTTTTTCATTTAATGGGAGAAAACGTAATATCTAAATAGAGAAATATAAACAATGGCCAAGTACCACCAAAAAAAAAGTCATTTAATAAAGTCAAATAAGTGTAGTTCGCCTTCTTAAACTATCGGGAATCATTTTTCTAAAGGATTCTAAATAGAGTAACCCAATGAAACTCCTAACATTTTCAATACACTGTAATTAGAAAATACTTATTAAAAATATATACATATAGAAAGGAAGAGGTGTGACTGCTTGAGCAACTGGGAGTGTAGTGTATTACCTCGAATTCTTGCATACTTATCGGGATATTTTCCGGTAGACATAACATTTGAAAGTCCAGCTTTAGACTAACTCCAAATGCATAGCTGCATCATTTATTCATCCACGTTTGGTTGTGGAAACTAGTTTCTAGTAGCTAATTGCTGGAATGGACAGACCCACCAAGAATACATCTATTTCCGGACACCTAGAAGACTGGAAGAAAAACTGCTATAAATAATATGAGCCAAAATGTCATATTCACATATACATATAGTTTAACAGTAGTAAGCAGTCTGAAAAGAAACATTGTATAAATTTTTGCATATTAAGGAAAATTTTAGTTGCGAAGACGACTAAACTTAAATATGCTTAGCATTCTCTGGTAGATTAAAAAATATAAAGATTTATAAGGATTTCATTCTGATATTAAGCTCCTTAGTAAATTAAACAGCAACTGTCCATATACAGGGTCGCTGATATGTATGGGAACGGTCGATTATTGGGTAAAATGTACAGGTTATCAAAAAAAGTTAAAAACAAAAGTTCTAGGGTTTTTGGGTGCCTATTAGGCAGTAACAATTTTAAATATACAGGGTCGATCATAAAGTCGCGGCATATCAAAGTTTTTTTAAATGGTAACCCCTATATATTATTGGATATTTCAATTCCTCCTTCAATTTTAAGCAAAAATTTTAATACACATAACGTACCTAAATTCAACCATTTTCGAGTTATCGAGTTTTGATTTTGAAATGTTACAATCAAAATCATTAAATTTCAGCCTTGATTTAGGCTCATTTTATAAGCCTGTAAATATTAACATGACAACGAATGTTAAATATTATCAAAGAAAATTCTAATTTTCTTTGATATTATTAAGTGTCACAGTTTTCGCGCAAAATGGCATCTTTAAGTTGAACCGAACGCATCGAAATTTTAATGATGGTAGGGTATGGTGATAGAACGTAAAGCTTTACGGAAGTATTGAATTTATTTAACGAATTGCATCCCGACCGGGATTCAAATTCCAAGTCTACAGAACTTTGGGTGGTTTTCGTGAAACTGGCAGTGTCAAAGATAGACCTAAAGTAGGAAGACCAGTAACAGTGACAAACGAAGAGAATTCTTTGGATGTAATATTAAATGTGGTGGGGGATACGAAAACTTCCATGCAACAATTGACCTTAAATCACACCATGAGTCTATATTTAATTCAAAAGATTGCCAAGCGAGAAAATTTTCATTCGTATAAGAGCCATCTACTACGAAAATTATGTGAAGACGATTTTGACTGCAGAATCGAGTTCTGCGAATTTATTATGGATAAATTGAGCCAAAATTTAAATTTTTCAAATAATATTTTGTGTTCTGACGAATCTACATTTTGTTTGAATGGACAAGTGATCCGGCACAACTGTATGTACTGGTCAAATGAAAATCCACTCAACTACCGCAAAAAATCAATGTTTGATGTGGTATTATTGGTGGACCTATTATAGGACCCTATTTTATTAATGGAAATTTAAACTCTGCTGGATATTTGGCACTTTTGCAACAATCAATAGTTCCATACCTTATTCGATTATTTCCGAACAATAATGATCTAAATTTAATAGCAGAACACATGGTTTCAGCAGGATGCGGCACCTCCGTATTTTGAAGTACGGCAACTTCTGAATCAAACCTTTCCCGACAGATGGAGGGGAACCATTGAATGGCCAGCTAGGTCTCCCGATATGGCCTCGCTTGACTTTTTGTGTGGTGTTTTTAAAATTTAGTTTACAAAAATAGACCCTAAATATGAGAGTTTCAGACACGGATCACGCATAAAATTCATAATATTTCTCAAAATGCTCTTGTAAATACACTACAAAATTTTGATCAGCGGATTCATTATTGTCAAGATATGAATGGAGGACAGCTTGAGCACATCATAAAATAGGACTCTAAACCCAAATTTTACAATTTTATTAATAACTGTTCTTTTTTCAAATACATAGATTTTAAAACATATGCCTAGAAATTGTTTAAGTAATATTTTCAACACTCGATAACTCGAAAACGGTTGAATTTAGATACGTTATGTGTATTACAATTTTTGCTTAGAATTGAAGGGAGAATTGAAATATCCGATAATACATAGGGGTCCTATTTAAAAAAATGCAACTTTGATATGCCACGACTTTATGATCGATCCTGTATATTTAAAATTATTACTGCCTAATAGACACTGAAAAACCCTAAAACTTTTGTATTTAACTTTTTTCGATTCCCTGTATATTTTACTCAATAATCGACCGTTCCCATACATATCAGTGACCCTGTATATAATCAGTAAAGCGCGAATTTCTAGCAATTATGCCATAAATATTTTTTTCTTCAAACGTCAGTAAATCCGTCATTACTCGACCGTGTAGGCGGCCGTGAAGTTTCGTTTTTCCTCCGCCGGAGCTTTACTTTTCACTTTTCCGCCGGCGGAGGTAAAAGTGTTGTCATAGCAACATAGATACTCAATATACTCATATCACTCAATTTGCGCACTGCATTTCTAAAAATGACTAACTTAGGAACAAATTGGTTATTATTTAATCGAACTTTCTCAATAACTGCTTATCAATACGGAATTAAAACGCAATCGGAGACGCAATTTTAAAAAAATAATTATTTTCTTCAAACGTCAGTAAATCCGTCAATACTCGACTGTGTAGGCGGCAGTGAAGTTTCGTTTTTCCTCCGCCGGAGCTTTACTTTTCACTTTTCCGCCGGCGGAGGTAAAAGTGTTATCATAGCAACATAGATGCAATACAAACAAACATCAAAATAAGCGTCAACAACTCAAGAGTTATTAAACTAAAATTTGTATTTATCACTCAATGTGTGACTGCATTTCTAAAAATCACTAACTTAGGAACAAATTGGTTATTATTTAATCGAATATATTCAATAACTGCTTATCAATACGGAATTAAAACGCAATCGAAAACGCAATTTTAAAAATATAATTATTGTTGACAGTGTCCACTGACAGCTTTTTGTTGCATTACTATAGCAACAACCTGAGCCTATTCACCGACACCGCACGGGTCTAAGCCGCCTTGCGAACCCACTTATCTTTAATGATAATTATTATTACTATTAAAAAGAGACTTTTTGCATTAATTTGTCGACATTTGAAGAAAAAACAGCATATTTTATTTGGAGGAAAAGTTACTTTTCATGGCTTGCTCTCTATTACCAGCCTCACTCCGTTCGGCTGTTAAACACGAGCGCGCCATGAAAAGTATTACTTTTCCTCCATATAAAATAATATACTATTGTTGACAGTGTCTACTGACAGCTTAATGTTACATTACTATAGCAACAACCTGTGCCTATTCACCGACACCGGTCTAAGCCGCCTTGCGAACCCACTTATCTTTAATAATAATCATTATTATTACTATTAAAAAGAGATGTTTTTGCATTAATTTGTCGACATTTGAAGAAAAAACAGCATATTTCATTTGGAGGAAAAGTTACTTTTCATGGCTTGCTCTCTATTACCACACGAGCGCGCCATGAAAAGTATCACTTTTCCTCCATATAAAATAATACACTATTTTCTATTTTGGCATCATAAAGAAGTCTTTTCGATACGCAAAGTAGTGTCGAAAAGAAGCTCTTTTCGACACTACTTTTGTTGACTGATTGCTATGATATTAACAAAATTGTTCAGTGTCAAGGATCACTAGAAAAAATTTCGACACCGTTTTGAATGGGATTCCTAATAATACAGACGTCAAAAGTGACAAGATGGCCTTCCAACTTTTGTTCGCGACTTGAATAATTTAATATTTTTCATTAAAAAACGTGCAAAATAGAAAAAATAGTATAAAATACACGTTTTAAAAGACATTTAGCGCACTCGCACGTTAGGAAACTCCCCGCAAGCGGGTCGTTTCCTAATTTCGTGCGATAAAATATGGTCTTTTAAAACTAGTATCTTAATATACTATTATAGCACAGTTATTTCTATTGTATAATAAATGCATTGCAATAAATGACCATGGTTAATCTTTTTGTACCATTTTGTTAGTTTTTGTTTTTTATACATATTATTTCTCTTTGTACCAGTTTTATGTGTGTTTGGAACTTTAGTGGCATATTTGTGGTATATTTTACACTTACACTTTTGCAATTTTTTATTTATCAAAAAAATATGAAATAAATGAAAGATGTAAAAGTAAACAGCGAATGTTGTTGAAATCGATGGCTAGCTTATCCACACAATTGAGCATGGTGTTTTGCAATATTCTACTTACAAAGCTTAATAATATAGTATAAGTTATTTTTTACAAAAATACACCGGTAGATATGTTCCAGTCGAATCAGCCTTACGCAACAACCATATGTTACAGCAATGTAATCGAAGAAATAAAGCAGACAAAATTATGTATGATTTTGTGTAGATGAAACTACCGATTCATGATTGTGATCGATATATGGCTCACTTAATGATTAGAATATTGAGCGAAGATTGCCCAAGTATTGTTTTATCTTAATAGCTCTAAACAGTTAAAAATCGAATAACAATAGGATAACGAAATTTACTCACGATGAATTAACGAAATAATTCCAGGAATGCTTTTAATGCTGTCTGATGCTGCTACATACATGCTAAAGGTATATTCAAATTTAAATATTTTAATGAAAAAGTGGTATATTGTATATACATGTTCAGCATATGGATTCAATAGTGTAGCTGAAACCATTCAAGCGCGGTTTCCATTGGTATATGCTTTAGTCAAAACAGTTCAAGTGTTTCGGTCAGTTACTAAGAATACCAGGTTTACCACTGAATCCGTTATCACAAGGTGGGGTGACTAGGTGCCAAGTGCTACTATGCGGATAATTTCGAGTCTTTCAAAGAGATCGTATTATTGGGTCTGCCTGAAGCAATTGTACACTGTGAAGAGATTGTATAAAATGAAGCAGTTAAACATACCAAAGCTATCACGAAACTCGAATAAAAATGGCCCTAGTAGAAGCTATGAAAATAATGGTAAAATGTTAAAAAAGTTACTTTAAAAGTTAGTAGCGCTTCAAGGTAAATACTTTTTAATAAATTAACTGAAGTTTTGAATAAAAATAGAGACTAAGTTGCTATAGATTCTATTATTCCTAAGTTTCAATATAGTCACTAGTCTATACTAGTGATTATATTAAAATCCACATCTATATGTGTAACGAAGTTTTTCCCACTTATAATGTGTGCTCACTGACAGACAATGGAATTTTCTGTTGAAAATGAAGAGAAATAATTAGTTATTTTTTATTCAAAATGTATAATATTCTTTGTTTCAAATTTTTTCTCTCTTTCAGATATGCTTTAGTTCTGATGCTTTGCTCTATGTCTTTATGTTAATAAAGAATATTATTAGATTCTAATGTCTAGGTTTTTATGCTTATTCTAATTTTTATGGCGCTTTTGAAAAGATTTCGGGATTTTTAGCAACTTCTTCGAGTTTTTTATTATTTTAAATCCGCACTTTAATAACCAGAATACCAAAATGCAAACAACTAAAAGTAATATGAGATCATGGTAAATGAACACATTCATCATTAAATAGCATAGGTCAGTACGAGGAGTAAAACTATTTGTTAAGAATTATTAAAAAATTTAAAATAAAAGTTTTCAAAATGTTTTCAAATTGTTCAAGATGTAATCTTTGATTGGTCAATTGGTGGAAATACAGTCGTCTTTTAAGCAAGGTGACTGCAAATCAACAACAAAAATTTTACTTACATGTTTTAAGATTTTGTTCCAGATACTTTTGCCAAATAATATTTATCACTTTCAACAAGTTTATTCACACATTAGTTCTGTTAATATGTTTATTTCACGGCCATTTCATGCGCAGGATAGGCTTATACCATTTCTCTCGCAAGTAATCGTGAACCGGTCGGAAACATGCATTTCTGGTTCACATAATAATGCATTATTTCAATCTCTTACCAATTAATTTTATTACCTTGTAGCCAACATATTAACTCTCTATCTCCAAGGTTGAACACAGGAAATTGCAGTAATCATCAAATATATTTAAATTTTATTTCTACTCATCTGATCAGCCTCAGTGTTTGCCCGCATTTAAACATAGGCCTCCCACATCCCTCATCTTGCGCCACTTGTTCTTTTTTTGCACCTCTCGGATCCACGTTGATTCAGTCGATCTTTTAACATCTCACATCTGTTGGAGGATTTCCCCTTGATCTTTTGCCTAGGTTGGTATGGTCTCCACTTTAGCTCAGCTATTGCTACGGCAAGAACTTCGGTTTTGTTATGTTCCATATACATGTGTCTCTTTTGCAATCCTTCAGTGTTATTCCCAACAATTTACATAACATCACTGATTTTATTAGAGTTTACGTCTATGTCCCGTATCTAAGGACAAACACCGATCGAATACCCGTGAGGAGATACGCATTTCAACTTTAAGTATTATTATAATAATATGTCGTTTTCCCTATTGCCTGAGGCATTTTATTCTTGTATTGTTCTCTATCAGTTTTTCCAATTTTGTTTCGTGATAGCCTTCTAGATCCTCTCTTTTAAGTTTTCTAGTTTACTTTCCCATATCTCTGAACTTCGCTTATTTGCTTCCCGTCCTTTTCCTCTATTTTAATTTTGATGAAGTGGCTTCGATTTCAGGTTCCGAAATTTTCCTAATAACATATTCTTCAGCATTCTTCAAAGAATCCAGGATTACTGTGTTCATTTCATTTATATTGTTAAAAGTTACATTTTTCGGTACATATTTTGTGTTTTAAATCTTTATGGTACAGCAAAACCTTTTATTTAATTTAATGGGAGTCGATTTTTTAATTTTCAATTTTGAAGTTCCCCGTTCTGTACCAGGGTGAAGTTAATTTCCCGCAGTTTGTGTTACCTATCGATATTATATGATTTCAAAGAGGTGATATCCTGTATTTTGTGCATGTTTTTTGTTAAGTTGTAGTCATCTTTGGTTTTTGGGTCGAATCTAATCCATGTCCACTTTCTCATTTCTCGTAGGTTCATCCAACATTACTAGTGTTAGTGATTTGATGTTTTTCCTTCCGATTTTCTCCATATCCAGGGACTTATTCCAAGGCAAGCATGTTGTGTTCTGCCAAAATCCTACGTATTTTAAAGCCACTCCTCTACAGTTAACTATATCTTTGTAGTGCCTTCAGTGTCGTCTATATCAGTACGCCTCGGTCGAAATTATTATTTTATCAGTCTGCAAGACTACACTTACACTATCATCTCAGATTGGAGATTGCTTCTGTACCGGTTGTTGAGTGCTAAACTCTCACCCAAGTAATGAATTTCGTGTTTGACCTATCCATGTACCAGACAGTTTATCTACCATGTTTCATTCTTATCTACTTTCTTCTCCTCCCTTTTCTGAACTTTGATTTGATCAAAGTTTGTTATGAGATTCTTTTTCTATCTGAATGCATATATAAGACGTACAGGGTGGCCCCTTTAAGAGGGGCCTATACCTTATCTCGAAAACTACGGGGGTTGGAAAAAAAATTTAATACAAAAGTTATTCCTAATAAAATGACCTTTATTTTTTTGTATTGTTTTAATCGTCACTTTTTTATATACAGGATGGTCAAAGAAAGTTACACTTTTTTAAAAGAAACACCCTATATTTTATTACATTTTCGGATTCTACTTAAAATTCTAAGCATATTTGTTGTATGATGTTATACCTCTATAGTTAGTAGTTTCACAGCTATATACAGTTGAAAATCGGTACTTTGGCTACTTTTCATCTTGGTAGCAGGAAGACCATTAAAGATGGAGTAAAATGAATTCCACATTCCTATCTTAACTTTCCAAGAGCTATCTGATGGTGCTAACTGATGGTACCTACAGAGGTACCTACAGAGGTACCGGATTTGTTACCCATGGTACCACCTGCCAATTAGTACCGTCAAATAGCTCTTGAAAAGTTAAGATAGGAATGTGAAATTAATTTTACTCCATCTCTAATGGTCTTCTTGCTACCAAGGTGACAAGTAGTCAAAGTACCGATTTTAAACTGTTTATATCTGTGAAACTACTAACTCTAGAGGTATAACTTCATACATCAAATATGCTTAGAATTTTAAGTAGAATCAAAAATGTAATAAAATATAGGGTGTTTCTTTTAAAAAAGTGTAACTTTCTTTGACCATCCTGTATATAAAAAAGTGACGATTAAAACAATACAAAAAAAATAAAGATCATTTTACTAGGAACAACTTTTGTATTAAAAATTTTTTTCCAACCCCCGTAGTTTTCGAGATAAGGTATAGGCCCCTCTTAAACGGGCCACCCTGTACTTCCTGTCTCTGTCACTTATCAAAGAGATCTCAGTATTTGCTTCTGGTTTCCCAATCTGTCATTTCAGATTGTTAACTTTCAACTTGTATGACACGAATAAAGCCTTTGAAACCAAATTCAGTGGATGACATCCCAGAAACTTATCCATGGCTGCAGTGGGCGATAATATTACGCGCTCCCCCCGCCCTGTTATGCTCAGACAAGAAAGTCTTTGAACTTCGATCATCTTTCTCATGGCCCTTATGCCCTTGGAATTTTACCACCAAATCAGGGATGCGTATGTAAATATGCATGCTTTAGGTCCTATGTCTGGCCTACCAAGCTTTTACATACAAGGCTCTGAGTCTCCATTGTGATATTTTCCAGATGTAGCGATCTTTTCCAGATGTACGACAACTTGTGGTCAAAGATGTATTTAACCTTTGTGCTTCTCTGTCTTTCTTGACCATACATTTTGAGGTCTTTATTATATAGATTCTCTTATTGTGCGAATGCTATCGAAGAAATTTTCATTAGTTTATCCTCAATTATTCTCTATATTGTATGGTGTTTAGTGCAAGGTGCATTTTATTAAAAACTACGCCCTCATTTTACCATTTGCTATAAGATGGTTAGGTCGGTCGTCCGCATAGCTTTATGAATAAATTCCTTTTAGTAATAGTTATTATAGTCAATGTAGAATTTACTCCTCTAGTAGAAGACTGTTATTTCATATGTCTTATTGCCGAGTCGACCTTGTTACACGGTTCATATGATTGAATTGACTGTCCTTTTATTAGAGACGCTTTCTATATCAAGGAGGGCCTCTAATGCATTTTCTTGCATGTTTATGTAGTGCTAACTAGCAATATTTTTTGTTTTTGTATGTGAACCAACATTCCCTAATTTGTTTTTAGAAGAAGTGATCTAGGACTTATAGAACTATATGATTTGTCTTGGGAATATAATTCTCGTTCTAGTTTTCATAAGAAGTTTGCTATTTTACTTTCTTCCAGCTATATGGTACGTATCCTATCGCAAGCGAGTAAGTAGTGTAAATAATAGTTCTTGCAGCTCTATGTTGACTTGCATGGCTGAAATATTTTTATAGTCTATGTCAGCCTGGTTTAATTGATTAATTTATTGGCAAGTGTTCAGTCTTCTCTTCTTGCCACGGGTTTCGGTGCTGTAAGATTTATTTCTTATTCACTCCTTCAAGAATATCCGTACTACTAAGAAATTGTGTATTTAGAAGAAATGCCAGAAATTTATCTCCATTGATAGTAAATTGTGAATTAAGCAGTGATCCGATTTTGCCGATATTTCCTCTTTCTAGAGCTTTTCCGATTTTCTGCAGTTCCACTAGAAACAAACATACAACCTTTAGGTGGTATGTCACCAGGATGACTGTGGCACTAGCGGTTACAGACAGCTTGCGACACATATTCCCACGCCTGATGAGTCCTGGGCTTGCGCTCGCATCACTAACACATGCGTTCTTTAATGTTTACATTTATATTTTTTTTTCACTTCAGGTAATGCCCTTCGCTCGCTCCGGGGCGCAACCAAACAAAACTAACACAAACTAACCCACATTTAAAGAAAGAAACAAACATAACTTTAAAAAAATATATGTAAAAACATGGCTTGGTACTGACGGGAATCGAACCCGGGACATCCCAAACGCAAGCACTGAGTCTGACCAATACACCACGAGACTTGCTGAACAACAACACTTCCCCCATTACGTAATACATAGAAACATACACGAAGTTGAACGTCTTAGGCTTTCTACTCACCAGTACTTTTAGGCTCGATTAAATAGTTTGCATATTTCTGTCTTCAGAAATGAGAATGCGTTGCTCTACCAGGGAACCCCGCATTGTTTCACTTTAAACGGAGAGCTTCTTTCGAAGACAGTGTTAATGATCGAGTCAAACTTTTAGTCCTCATATACCAAATTCCGCTTACGTCTATGGCTTGGCTATGACCTTAGCCTGATCAAGAAGAATTTGTTCGGGTCGTTCCATTTTCATTTTCTGGGGCGTAATTGGCAACGTAATCTGCGTAATGTAATAACTCATCCATAAAGTAAAACTGCAGGCCTAATGGAATGCAGTTTTTTATTAAATAGATATGTATCGACAATTTTTCTGGACACCCCTTTTGTTCCCTTTTTGTTATTTGCTAATTTCCAATCTCTAACGTTTTAAACATTTTACCGGCTCTCCTCTAAGAGAACGTAATGTGTGCCATTATGGCCTTATTTCAGCATGTCAGACGGACCGGTTGTTACCTGGCCCGGCGGCGGCCATTTTGAATTTTTCCCGACCCGAATAAATAAGCCATAGAATTTCGTGCAGATTGTCAAGCGTTAAGCATTCACAATGAAGTAATTATTATCGGTACAGAGCTTATTCGGTTCTGGGTAATTTATTCAGTTTTGCATATAAGCTATTGGTGTAAGCGTCTTAATTCGGGATTTATCGCTTTATTTTAATAAACCTTGGAATCATTTATGTACATATGAAGAAGCTTTAGAAGTACGGCAAAATTATTCTCACACTTTGTGTTTTTTCAACTGATTAACATATTTTTCATCCCAGACTATTACAAGTTTCTGGACAGTTCTGAGATTGTGTCGAATTACAAATGTAAAGTGTAATGCGACCAAAATGTCATTATTACTTTATCGTCCTACCACTAGGTGGCACAATTTTAAAATTTCGTATATAGCTTTCGGTATATAGTGGAATATCATCCTAGGCATACAGTGAATTTTTATCACGTTAATATACACTTTCCGATAAATCTTCTCTTGAACTTGAACTCTTTGCCTCATAAAACAAACACTCATACTTCAGATTGCATGTATTTTAAGGCTTTTTCAATTTATGTATTGTATTTTCACTTACCATTAATATACCCTAATATTAATTTTCTTAAAAAATTATCCAAAAAGCAAGGAAGTATTTTCAAGTGGCCGTCGGAACTGTTCTGGAACGATTCAAACTAGTTTCAAAAATGTAATTATGAATTAAATAACTGATTCAAATTCTTAAAATAGTACTGCGCATGTACGAGCTATTATGCAACAATATTCTTTCTGTCAACCTCTATCCGCCCATTCCTGGATGTAGGTCTCCTAATTGTTTCCATCATTCTCTATCTCTCGCCAATATCATCCAGTGTTTGCCTGCCACTGTCCTTATGTCGTCCACCCATCTTTTTTTATGTCTTCCCATGTTTCTCATTGTCTTCCTTGGTCTCCACTCTCGAATTCTTCGTGCCCATCTGTTGTCATCATATCTGTCTATCTGGCCAGCCCATCGCCATTTCATCTTTGCTACCTCCTCCACGATGCCACTGACTTTCATTTTACGTCTTATCTCGATGTTTCTAATTCTATCTCTTATAGTGTCGTATACTTTTATTTTTAGGTTTATGGGAATGCAGTTATTTTTCAAGATGTATGCAAGTTTACCAAAGGCGACCCATGTTAGTTGTGTTCTTCTTTTTATTTCAGCGTCCTGGTTTGATTTCCCTAGTCTGATGTCATGACCCAAGTCTACATATTGTTCGACGTTTTCTATCCTCTGGTTCTTAAAATGAACTACAACAAAACAAAAATAATGAGCTGGAACAGTACAGAGAACCAAAACAAAGCCCAAATTAAAGACGTAGTAAAATCCAATAGTAGATGAAACTGCTTCATTAATGCAATACCATCAAAAAGGGCACAATTTAATTTTTTGAGAAGTGACTAAAATTTTAACTTTCTGCCCAATTTTTAACAACTATTGGATCTTTACAGTTACAATTAATATAAATACATATAAAATGGTAAAAAGAAAATTTAAGATATGCGAAGCAATCTGCCAGACGGAAACGATAACACTTAAAAACGGTGATGGTTGCCAATAATTTTTTATATAAAAAAATTATTATTATTGCTATTCCTGGATTAAATTTTTTGTTCTTTGTAAGGGTTTATAATTTTTGATTTTGGTTTTTATCATATTAAAAGATCGATTTAAGTTCTGTTTTTAGCAAGTTGCAATGCTGTTGAATTCTAATTAAGCTGTAATGTTTTCCTCCGTGTTTCAATTGCATTTACGTTTTAGAAAAATTTCATATTTAGCTGGCATTACATTAAAATTTGTCCCTGATCTATTTTACATCTATCCAGATACAATTTTAATAGATACATGTTGTCCCTTGAAAAAGTATACGAGCTAATATACGGGGTGATCCACTAAAAAGTTTGTATAGATGAAGAAAACAGAAAAACACTCGGACCCGTCAACTTCAATTGCAGTTTTCTTGGTATAATCATTGCCCCATATTCAATCCCTAAGCTACCCTAAAAATTTTAATTGGAAACGGGTAACGTGTTATATATCATTTTAAAGGGCATTCAGTTACCTTTTCGATTTCAATTCAACTTTATTTCTTAATTTTGGATGAGCAGAAATTAAAGTTTTAATGTGATATTATTGAATTGTCTTACCAATTAATTCAATTTACTTGATGTTGGAAATACTCACCACCGGGTGTGAATTTCACGAAAAGGTTATGTCTTGGATTGTTTGGAGACCAATAACGGTAGTTATGGCATTTAACTTCATAATTTAGGAGAAAGTAGCATTCATTAGAAAAACAAATCTTATAAAGATAATCTTGATTGTTAATAATCCGTTCACTGACGATCTCACAAAATTCAAAACGTTGTTCATTATCATCTTCGTTTATTTCCTGGACTATACCTGAATTTGATAGGGCTGAAACTTATGTGATTTTAATATTATCTGCATGATTATATGCCGAATACCTGAGACATAATAATCTTCTAATATTCAGAGTAGGTTCTCGTTCTGCCAAGATCTGCCTTAAAAGAGCTATTTCAACTGCTTCATATCTTATTGGATTTTGAACAACCCATTTTTTGTTTTCCACAGATCCACTTTTTAGAATCTTTCTAACTAGACCCCGCACGAAAGTATGGGTCACGAGTGTGTCAGGATGTTGTTCATTAAATACATTTAGAGCATCTCTGGCACAATCATTGTTCTGAAAAAAAAGCAAAATAATTTCAACTTTTCCTGAATAGTGTATGTCATTTTAAAATGATGATTGCAGCAGTAAATAAGGCACTAAACTAGTTAAAATTCTCCCTTTTAAAGTAGTAATAATCTAAACATTCTTTATAATTTTTTTACATTCTGGAGATAATAACATCACATTTAAGCCTTAATTTCTCGAAAACTGCCCATTCCAAATTAAAAAATAAAGTGGCATTGAAAAGGTAATTGAATGCCCTTTAAAATAATATCATTGTATAAAACAATGATAATATATAACATGATACCCCTTTCAATTTAATAGAGTGAATCTGGGGCTACGATTATAACAAAAACATATGACCGCCTTGAAATTAACATTGGCGGGTCCGAGCCTTTTTCTGTTTTCTATATCATAAGACAGAAATCTTCGGTGGAAAGTTCCCGGTGGGCCACCCTGTGTGTATGATTTTCTATAAAATTTTATTTAAAATTCTCCACAAAAATTTTGCTTAGTATAGGTGACAAAATATAGACCCTATACTTGAATTACTTTCTTCCTGTGTAAAAACTACATATTTGACTATTACCGACACTATTATAGTATGGCTATGAATTCACTTTTATCACCTTTAGTGTGTAATTTTTTATATAGACTTTTTAATCAAGCTTAGTGAAGATACCCAGATGGTTAATTTTCAATATACCTACGATATACTACAAGAATGCCATGGTCTATCACCACAAGCCATCAATTACCGCTTTTTAGTAGACTGAGGACTGAGTTAATTGCATTCTGATTAGAATGCTCCCAATTAGATATGTGATATAGCAGGAGTAATTCAACTACTGCATTAAAAACAATATGTCCTGCTTCGAAACCGATCTCATGCGTACTCATCTTTACAGATTAATGCAAAAAAATCTACTTTTTTATTAACAGGATAAGCGTGATAGTTTTATGCTAAAACTTCCTTCTGGGTCAACATATTAGGACTTTTTTATTTAGATATGTTCTATATTGTTGTGGAGGATTCATGTTTACCATGCAATTGGTTGCCTTTTTCTCCACTAATTTTTCCTATATGATGGAGCCTCTTCGGCTCTGGCTCCAGTATGTAAACAGCACAAGTGCTAGTTTAGTGACCCTTACGAAGCTACAAAATCTATAAAGAGAAGAACTGTTGATGTTTCTGGGACCAAATCTGTCCCCGTCGTCAAGAACAAAAATATCTAAAAATGAAAATGGTTAGTAAATGCAAATAACAGTAAAAA
>MU187969.1:51196-68228 GCA_016904865.1 Pissodes strobi | reverse complement strand
CTTAGAGACTCGACATTAAGAAGGTGAAGAATATACTACAGCGAAGCACTTAGTTATAAAAAGTAATTTTGTTTAATTTATAGTTAATAAAAAATACATTTAAAATAGCTGTATGCGTCAAGACAAAAACATGTAAGCGTAAGGATAATTATTTACGTTCCATTCTGATCTTCCCCTGTATAGTGGATGGTGCTAATATATAGTTTAATATTAAAAGAAAATAATACAAAAATAATATGCAAATTTGATTCAATGAAGCTCTTACATTTTTTGGTTTGTTTTAAAAAACTTCTGGAGACTTAACTCAATACCTTAGGAAAATAAATGAACTCTTTGAGGGTAAATGTGTACAAATACTGTGCTTCCATAAAATAAGCTTCTCAGCAAAATTAACAATTCAATTGTAGATACCGGAGGAACCCAAATAGAGATCCATTAGTTTTAGGTCATACAATGTTGCTAAATCATTTAGAATGGCGGACATGTTAAAATAGAAAGTCGGATCGGGTCAATACCTTCTACCAGTAGGCCTACTGGGTAATATTAAAAGTGCAGTGACGTCATCACATATAATCAAATGCTTTTGCCATAAGCAGCCCTGGAAAGGTATATTTTATCGCTCGTGTTCGGTATTTAACGTTGATTGTAACGCTGGACGACTGGAATTCCGATTCCCAATTCGCCGCCTTCGATGTATTGTGTATCCAGTGTTGTCAGATTGGGCGATTTGTCGAAATTTGGGCAATAGTTCTCACTGTAGTTTGCGACAAATATTTCAAAAAAACGGCTAAGATTAAAAAAAAAATTAATGCTGCAACCCGTAAAATACTTGTCTTGGATTACTGGTCTACTCTTTCAAATCGGTTATCCGATAAGGACAGTAGCATAGGGTCCAAAAATCCGCCTTTTTAAAGTTGACAGGTGACAAGCAATTGTCAGTTTCGCATATTTCGTTTTTATTTATGAATTTTAGTAATGTGCAACTTGAACAATTTTAAATATCGCATAGTATCGAATATTAAACCACATATATCCAATACTTTTTATGTGAATATTGACTTGGATACGCTTACTTTTTTATTGAATATTAAATTACAATAAAACACTAATATTGTACCAGCAAATATTTGAAAAATATGTAAAAAGTAAAACACGAGAAGACCTATACAAGCCTTAAAGCAAATAGAATAAAAATATAAAAAAATATTACTATTTTTACTATAACATACATTAGATACTTAATGTAAAGGTTTGCTTTGGTAAAGTTATATTAAATATAAATAAATATTTAAAATCCGGAAAGTAAATGTATAAATACCGGAAAGTGAAGCGTAACAAAATCAAAACCTTTAAAAAAATAGACGTTAATAACCTAATACCCTAATTATTTTCTATAAATATTTAGTTTCATTTAAAAACATAATTTTTTGTATTTGGCTCTAAGTGAGATCTTCTGTCTAAGACTATGAGCTCTGCTTTGGAAAATATTCTCTCACTCCGCCATCATAAAATTTTATATACAGAAAGGTTCATGAAACTTCGCACATTATAATAATTGCTGTACGCACACACCATTGAAACTAGGTACAACCTAAACTTCCGCCATAGAAATTATTTAATCGAAATGAAACAAAATATAAATTCAAAATATATAACACCATGCATAGATTAACAATTAGGTCATTTTCGGTTTTCCACCACTGAAGCACATCTTCTTCGAGAATAGAGTTAGGGTTCCTAACTCCTCTTCTTACTTCTTCTTAAACTTTTAAAAGCAATTATGTTATTATTATGATATTAATCTGTAAATAATGCTGCAAAAATTTAAGTCCAGCTAAATATACGTTACATCCCAAATAATGTATGATAACTCTACCGAGCTAGCCGAACTAACTCCTGATGGTCATGACGAAGCAATTCTGCAAATTTGTAACACTATAAGTTTTTAAACTTATAAATTTAAAAGATTTATTTTTATTTTGGTATAAGTATATTTTTATAGTTGAGATATATTTTATGTGGTTGGGCGATTTTCGGCTGCTAAAACTGGTAAAAAAATTTTAAACATAAAAAAATTACTTAAAATTTCAAAATTATAAAAAGAGAATCAATTTTCCAATTCCTACTTTTGCGACAAATGCGATTTTGGTCGGGAAATAAGTAAGGACGAAAAGTTCATGTCTTTGGCTTCCCAAAAAGTGACAACTTGCAAAATAAATGGCTACGGGCGATTCCGCGAGACGATTTAGTACCCAATAAAAATACTAAAGTGTGAAAGTTACATTTTTCTACAGGTAATATAGTTTGAATTAATTCGGAACAAAATCCTAAATCAGATAAAATAATTACAGTATATTAAAAAAAATCTCGGTTGAAGGAAAATGCCATACCAACTATTTTTCCAAACTGCCCCAATTATTTTTCAAAAAAATGTGTTTGTTCGTAAAAGTGAAGGCGCAAAAATAAGGAACTTGAGGAATTACAATTTTTGCAAGGAATAGATCAAAGTAAAGAGGAGTTTAATATTCATAGAGAGGCTACATGTTTTCAAAATTTTGAGACGTTTTTTAAAAACTATTTCAAATTTTATTGTTAAGGAAGGGTGGTTTTCAGTAGGGGCTATAGATAAAATAACTTTATGTAAGCTTGAATATACTCCTGGTCCTATAATAACTTGGGCGATTGTAATAAATAATAATTTAAAATTAGAGACATTTTTATATGACCAGTCTATTTCTGTTTCAATATTAAATTTAAAATCGCCATTTATGACCGGCAGTTTGGATGAATTAGAAAGTTTAATCGATAAAACTGATAATATTGTCACGGCTAGCAACCATCCGAATGTTTTTGTGCTACCCTATAGAACTAGCCTTTTCGCGTCTATGTATGAGTCATCGGCAGCCGCGAAGATTCAGGAACTGTGGAATTATCTCGATGTTCTGGTCGAGAATCATATAGAGTGGCCTCGCTTCTTCCGGAGTATTCGTGATAGACTTTAGATTGTATATAAATAACAGGCAGAAAGCGTGTTGAGTTAGTTAAGTATTGAATGTTGAATTGTATAGAGCTATTAGTTGTAAAGTTATAAGAGTAGTTAAGTGTGTATACAGTGATTAAGATTAAAGAGAGTATTATTGTAAAATAGCAAACGTTGTAATTTTATCAGAACCCACGGGAAAAACGTAACAATATATGATATCGATTCCTCCTAATAATGACCTCCCCAGTACTAGTGAAACCCCCAATAACGAGAGCGAGATGGTTCCACATCAAACTGATTCTGACCAAAAATCTAGAATTTACTTCAGAACAGCTAACTCTGTTGAGTACCTCAAAAGAGGGATATCGATATTCACCGATTGTTTTATGTTCAGTTTTGTTTAATATAAACTCTCATTCCTATAAATATTTGCGTAATATGCTCGTAACTTTTTCAATATTTGCTTAACTGATAAAGATAAAAATGTTCATGACTCGCAGCATTGTTTTAACCGGAAGCCCTTAAATATTATTTATGCAATTTTTCATTTAAGAAAATGAGTAATAAACATTATCAGTCAAAATAGTCGCACTTAAAGTAATATTAGCCTAATTACGTTTCAAACTACATATATAAAAAGTGCCTATTATATTTTTTCGACATTTTTGCATCTAAAATGTCTACTTAACCGTGAAATTTTAAAAGAACATTTAAATGCACGCTTGTAAGTAACTTTTGACTAGATTTGATGACGTCACGTGTAAGCAGTCAGACCTTCTTGTAGGAGGTATTGATCGGGTCTCAAGTTTTAGGCAAACATTGGAATTAACCGTTTCAGGTATGCAGTCTTCTTGGTAAGGTAAATTCTTATATGAATGTTTACTTCACCTCGGCTGATTTCATTATCCCTAAAACTTAGAGTTAATCGCTACAATCTGCGAAATAATGCGCACGGGCTAATCTTAAACGAATTATTTAGTATTTTAGTAGTTTATATTTTTGTAAGCTAAATTTTATTACCATTTTCACCACCTCCTTATTGAAAATTTCCATATAGGACTTATTTAGCCCGTGTCCCAGGGTATAAATTTTAATACCTAATACTTGTTTTTTGTTTAAAACTGGAGTTGAGAAGGGGCACCTAAAATTTAACTAATCCATTAAACGAAACATTGAATTCTTCCAAAAAGTATGATACTTACAAATATACAGCACCTCAAAAACACATCACACTTGCCTAATAACACCCCAATATGATACAAACCTAACAAACCACTAATTAAATGGCATTACATAATTCTTATCATCTTGTTAAAATCTTATTTAAATTTTCAATATAGGACACTTTCGGTCCTGGTCCCATTGTGGAAATTTTAATAGTACTTGATTGACTTTGTAAAAACTGAAGCTGAGAACGGACGCTTAAAGCTAATTCATTAAACGAAAATCGTAAAATTCTTCCCAAAACCCGTAATACTTATAAATATACAGTACCTCAAAATGCATCCATTATTTACAAATCGGTAAGATCACTAACCTGACAAACCAATAAATAAATGATATTACATTATTCTTGTTATATTGTCATAGTCAAATTGAAAACTAACAAAGTACACGAGCTTTTGATTGTTTTTTTTTCTATCTGAACGTTTTAATTCTACTCATAATTTTTATTTTTGAATATCTTGCTTTTGACAACGGGGGCAAATTTGTTTCTAGAATCCTCAAGTATTTTTAATTTTTTTATAACTTCGTTATGATTATTAATTAGCACGTGTGCAATCTACATCCTACGACCAGTAACGAAAAGATCCTAAATTGAAAATCTCAATAAGACTGTAGTAGAGAAAGAGCTAAAGAATTGGACCGGCAAATAGAATTTTAGTGAAATACTAAACTTCTGATTTTGACCCTAAATATTAAATTTCAATATTATATGTCAACCTGTTGAGGACAGAAAGTTTTCATTTTAAGAGTATTATACAGGAACGGCTTTCATCCTGAAATTGTTGGTTCCATTGTCCCAAAAACTCCATTCAATATTACAGACCATTACGCTATAAACAAGTGAATAAAAATTGATTGGCCAGTGGTGTATACAAAAAGTTTTAGGCCTCTTTTGAGCCCCGTAGTTGATGCTCATTGGGAATATTTATTTAAATGACATAAAAACAATATATTAAAAATTCAGAGAATTTTGGGATAAGACCATTTTCCTTGAGATGTGTTTAGGGTCCTTTAAAGAAAAGCCATTGTCAAAATAAGCTTTATTATTGAAATACAGATATCTTATAAACAAATCAATTCTAAATACAGTATTCATTCATTCAAGCTATACATTGAAGCTGAACTACAAATAAAATGTGGGTAAGGAAGTGTGATCTAAATAGATTAAAATGACAAATAGAATCAATCGCCAACTTAATCTGAAATGGGCAGGTGGAAAGGACAAGCAAAATGGGAAACAAACGTGATAATTATAATACTATATTATTGCATATACAAATAAATGACATCATAAAGGTATTGCTCAGATTATCATGAGAGTAATTCTAAAAGAGTAGCCCCTTTTACTTCCCTTGTAAATCTGCTCTCTAAAGTTATGCATTTGATGTTAGTCGGAAGATGGAAAAACATTTTTTTTGTTGTATATTAATGATAGTTTTATAGCTCTGTATCAGAAATTGTGAACATTACATATAGGCGAGAACCAATATCTTCAAGAATTTAAAATATAATCCACATGAATCTTTATACCTAGCTCTAGTAACACAAAATACCGCCCTTCTGTACAAAACCAAAAGACTCTAGAACAGGAACTGACTACAACTACCCCAGAAGCATTCCATTTACGGAGGGGACATTTTGCGATCTTGTTGGTGACAAGCCTACATATAAAAAAATATTTGGAGCAGATAATATTCCATGTTTTATTTTGAAAAAAAGTGTTATTTGTTAGTGCATGCGAAACCCTTTACGTATCTGGTTAATTCATCGTTCTGTACAACCAAGTTCTTTGAAAATAGGAAAAGTGACTCCTGTTTTTAAAAAATAATATTTTAGAGATGTAAAAAATTATCGGCCGGTTACCATACCGTCCGGATTCTCCAAGGTCTTTCAGTGTTGTTTTTTGCCTAGATTGCAGGCATTTATGGAAAAAGAAAAAATACTTTCAGAAAGTCAGCATGCGTTCCAGAATGGAAAATCGACATTTACGGCATTGTGCTCTTTTTATAGCGGCCTTGTGAGTAGTATTGAAGCGGGAGAGTGTCCTATTGGAGTCTTCTGCGATCGCAGTAGGGCATTCCACTGTGTTGATCACTGGCTGCTGATTAGAAAGCTGTGGAATTAGGGATAATTCATTGTCGTGGGTTAATTCCTTTCTTAGTGAAAGTAAACAGTTTATTTCAACATTCGATGCACAAAATACTCAAACAAATGTGAATTCTGCGTCTGCCCTTAATGAAATTAACGTTGAGGTGCTACAGGGCTCTCTTTTGGGTCATGTGCTTTTTCTATTATATGTTAACTCATTGGATGACATTTTCAAACGTAATATGAAATTGACCAGGTATGCTCATGACGTAATGGTTCTTGTCTCTCGTGGTTCAAATGTTTGTTTGGAGTAACAGTTGTGGAATATATTGCGGGAGATCAGTACGTGAGTCCGACAGCACTGCTTGTATTTCAATGCCGAGAAAATTAGGATTGTACGTTTTCATAATTATCAACGATCTGTTGAGGAAGTTGATGTGTTTTTGGAGAACGAAAGACTAATGATGGAGGATTATGTGAATTTTCTTCCAATTTAGATTAGAAAACCCTTTACCAGCGACTGAGACTTATCACCGCAGACAGGAGCAGATCACAGCCATTAATCAATACCTGGGTGCTGAGGATCGCTCTGTTCAGAGAAAGTGCAAACCTGGGGTGACAGAAATTTGGTCCAGTTCAATGCAGCAAAGACTCATGCAGCCACGTTTACCAAGAAGGCCATCATTGTGGCAGGATCGACAATTTCTTCATCCTCGTCAATCGGACTACTGGGTGTTTCGATCAACAGCAATATGTCCTGGCATGACCACGTTGCTAACATCACAGAAGCCTGGTGCGCTATTTCGCAACAAAAAACTGCAAATAAGACCAGGATTCGAATATTGCTCACACATCTGAGGTGCCGCACCTAAGCACACTCTAAAGCTGCTGAATTCCATTCAGAAGAGAGCTGCGCGTCTCGTCGGCGACCCGGAGTTGACCCGGAATCTGGATAGATGCTCCCAGGATTTGGCCCGCCTCATCCTCCCTGTCAACGCCTGTCAAACAGTCACGACATACGGCAAGAGCACACCAGTTCGTCGTACAATTGGAAACACCTGGAACATCGCTTTTCAATAACTCCTTTGTCTGGCGCACTGCATCCCTATGGAATTCACTTCCAGAACATCTGTTTCCCCCTAATTACAACCTTCAACTATTCAAGGACCGTGTCAATCAACATCTTCGCACACACACCGCTCGTCGAACGCCATAGGACCTTCCTTTAGTCTGTGTGTGTGTGTGGCACTGCCATAAAAAACACATTTGTAAACATAGATAAATTACAACATATTAGTGATGTTCATCCTGTGAATTCAAGACAGAAAACGATTTAAAAGAACTGTCGTTTAAATATAAAATAGCACAAACAAGTTCTAATTATTTAGACATTAGGATGTATAATAAATTGCTGAGTTACTTAAAGATGGATATAATTGTGGCTATGTTCAAGAAAAAGTTAAGACAATTTTTGACTGACTTGTTTTTGTATGACGTTAATGATTTTTTTAGAATGAACTTTAAGGGTTCTTGAAGGCAATGCCTTTTTTACATATTCTTGTAGGGGCAGGTTAGGTTGTAGATTAGGTAGAGTAATCAGTGACTATTCCTATACAAATGTATGTTTGTCTATTCGATAATAAATTATTATTTATTTATATGCCATAACGCAAAATAGAATCACCAACAGTACTGATGCTACAGATTCTGCGAAATCACCCTCAGACCTAAATAAGCCTTAAGGTGCGTACAGACTTGGCGAGACGAGCACGAGACGCGCCGCGAACCGAGCCAAAATTTCAAGTGTGGACAACACAGCACTTAAAAATGGGAATGATAATTTTTCTAACATTAAATGATTACAAATTGGGATTATATTATCAGACAAGTGGCCAAGGGTGGTTTTCTACACTTATCAGAAAAATATATATATATAGAATTTTTTGTATGTTGCACTAATTATGAAATTTTGTTACAAAAATGTGAAGTTGTGACCAATTAAGTTTATTTGTTGATTTGCGTTAAAATATCGGAAGATGCGAATAAACGACTCGTCGCGGCACACGACTCAGTGGCGCAGAAATGTGTTAATTCTGGATCAAAATTAAACTTAAGTGTCGACTTTTCTGTCTAACATTTAAGGACAAAGAAAATCCAGGAAAGAAAGATGGTGGCTTGGATCAACCTGTTAAATGAGAATTTTTTGCTGTCTGTGAAAATGAAAATACATGTTGCACAAAGTTGATGGATTGTTTTCATAATATAAAATTATAGAACTTCCACAGTTCCTCGGGAGGCTACATCATTATCAAAACCTATTGGCATATTTTATGGTTTCGTGAAAATATCTAAACAGTAAAATATTAATCACCAATAACAGTAGGTAAAATAGAGTTTTACTAAACATGTTTATGTAAATTTTCTCTATAAAAATATTCCAAAAATCTTGAAAATGCTGTTAGCTGAATAAATAACTGCAGATAGGTAAAATTAGTCATGTTAGACGTAATATACAGCATCTGCCAAAAAAATAGGAACAAGTTCCAGAAAAGGAAAAAGCTTTCACGTTTTAAAAGGTACCTATATGATCTAGAAATATTATCAAATTGTATACGTGGCATACTGGAGTTTTCAATTCTACGGAACATTCTAATCAAAATACAATCTAAGCCTAGATTTTTAAATTCCACTTGGAATTAAATAATTTAAAAATAAATCATCCCTGGATATCAGGCTTATCAAACGTAAAGTCACTAAGGACATGTTTATACAAAGAAAACGATCTCTCTACATCTACCGAAGTTATAGGGCAAAATTTTAATTTTGGGACTAAGGCAGGTTCAAATGCCCAGTTTTCCTTGATATTATGTTTACGAACTGATTTAAAACCTGTGTTTTTTCTATTAAAATTTTTTATTTTGCCACTGCTGTTTTTCATACCTCACCTCGTATTTGTTTGCAATTTTGTACACATGTTTCTATTATATTCATCGATTATTCTAGTTGCAAAATACTGTGGGTAGTGAATTAGAAATACATAGTTACACTAAATTTAATATTTATTAACTATTGTTCCACTTTAATATTTTGAAATATTTATTTACACTTTTGGATGCACTGTGAATCGGACATTTGTGAAAAATATTGCCACACGAAACCCCATCTGGTCACGACAAGCTCAGGTGGTAATGGTACTCCGAACAAATTCGCCTTGTAAAATTGCACTCCTAAGAGGACCTATATGAATATATTTTTCACATTTGCTATTAGGTAATTGACCAACGGGAAGGAAGCTCTAACAATTTCCGCAATCCTATTTAATTCGGGAGCTAGCCAAGTTACATAAATTAAATTTTCATAAAATAATTTTAAATTCTGTCCGGCCTTTTCGATATACGGCTCAGCATCGGACAACAGGACATGCATTTTACCGCTAGAAACTGAATTCGGTAGAAAGAAATGTGTTAATGTTTCTTAAATAAAACTAGTAACTGCAAAGTTGTTTATGTCTTCCAGTTCTTCTAGAGCTATGACGTAAGCTTTTCCAGGTTCTTATTTTGCGAGTTTTCCAATCATTAAATTAAGTATGTAACGACCACACGAAGCAGTTGTTTCGTCGTCAACAATATACGTAGCGTTACCTCCAACTTCGTTCTTTATTTCATCTAGCATGGTACCAAACACCTTTCCAACGACGTTTTTTCTTAATGTTGATTCATCTAGAGCATTACATTTTTAATATTTTTGCAGAAAAGCCTTTACTTGTGGGTTGGTCAGCTTATTTAAAGGAAGATTAGCAGAAAAAAAAACATTTTACAGATCCTCGTGAAATTCGGACTGGCCATGGTTTTTGTTTTTAAAAGTCTTAAGAGACTGCTTCAACGTAGCCTGAATGGGACCGGAGTTCATCCTGTTCACCTTAGCAATGTGAGATGGCGTCTTAATCTGTTGGTCTATTTGGAATTTCTTCGTGCAGGAAAAAACTTTGGAGCAAGGATTGCAAAAAACATGATCGTCGTTTAAAACAAGTTCTGGATAAGGCTTAATCCACGAAGTACATCGTATTTTCGGCATAATCACCACTTTCATTTTCACTCTCATTTTGTGTGGCCGACAATACTAACTGCGGCTACGACAAATGACAACCTGAATAATACCGATAAACTGTAACAAATGTAAACAAAAAAATAATTTATAGAAGGTATAAGGTGTAGGTGAAGAAATTCTAACCAAAAAATGCACAGACTAATGCGATTTGTCAATAGAAGAATTATTTATTTCTTTATGTACTTTATTACTTTATTGTTCTCTTAGAGAAGTCCCAATCCATCCCAGGCCATAAAACGTAAGAAAAAAAACACAGACATCCCAAGACATGCTTGGATATGCAATAGTTCTTAAAATATGTATTTCTCGTTCAAAAACACAACGTGTAGGTAGTTTTTTCTAACTTTTAATGAATTTGAAATGTACTTTTCTACTAAGCGTTATTTTAATATTCCAAAGGAAGGAGAGGTGACAACTGCCTCCTTTGCCCCTTCCCTCTGCCGGCGCCCATGACAAGTCTTTGCTTCACGAATAATCAATTTTAGCGTACCTATCAAAAGTTTAGATATACTTAACAGGAAATTCTAAAAATACTACAACGTGACCTTACAAAATCAAAAATGAATAGAAACTTTAAAATAAAATTACTTTTGATAAAAAAAAGCATTTGTTTAAAAACTAAAACAAATACGAAACCGACGTTTCGTTAATACGACGTTTCGTCGATAGATGCAAATTCTTGCAGGAGAGACCACTTCACTCGACTCGTCTCGTTTCATCTCATTTCACTCGAGTTAGAAAATTATTTCCTTATTGACAACATAACCAAATACAGATGTTATATTAGTACATATCGGAATTATAATGCCAAAGAAATATAAAGTTTAGTATACAATATTTGTATGGGTATACTAATTGAGTCGTAATATAAAATTAATTTAATATTGGTATATAAGACACAAGTCGCGAAACATGAAATTTTAAATGTACGTTTTATTTATTAGTTTAGTTAGTATTCAAAAAAACTAGCTGTTTTTATTAATTATTTGCAAAATTGCTAGATTATCATTTCTGTTGGTAGGTGAGTAACGTAATATATGCAAGTGTTTGGTTCTAACTCACTGCTTATAAAGTAATAATAATTGGCTGGTATTGGCTGTTTAATATACGTAATTATGGAACACAAATATAAAAATGGTTGCATGATTATGTCGCTTGAATAGTATTGTATTTTTTTATAATGAATGCTGAATCTTAAAATTAGAGCAAAAAATGGAACAACTTGCCATTTGTAGTATGAAAGCTGCACGATTGTGGTACTATTTCCATGACCAATTTCATATTTGACTATACAACTCTTTTTTTATGAAAATTTATTATTTCCAACTAATTTTGGTAATTATTTTATAGTTTGGTTTGTGTTTTTCAGTTTACGATTGACTTAGATAGGCTCTGGTAAATTTTATGTAAGATTTATACTTCTTCGGTTCTAATTTATTGGTTGAGAAACGGGCATTAGAGGGAAAATGAGATTCTTCTCTTATGGGAAATACATGTTATCATTTTGTATATACGAGAGAGAGTTTAAGTTAAAATTTTGTATGTGCTTTTCGAATATTACATCAAATATACACAATTTTGTATATCATTTCCAGATTAGAATGAAAATTATGAAGCATAATTCATTCATAGTTCTCAAGGGAACCGTGGTTCGACCAGCTTCTGAAAAAATGTCTAGGGATATGGGTGACCATGAACAACATTATTTAGCAGTCTGGACGGAGCGAGGGGTGTTTCTCCACGCTCGATCTACAAAATTTAATAGCTTATTTATTCAACACGTAAAAAATTCAAAATGGCCGCCGGCGGGCAGGTAACCGGTCAAGAGCCTTTTAAAACGGTGTTAATAGGAGTCGCTCTTGTGGCTTTCGATGGGTTTATTATAAATTGATAACCTGTTTTCGGCTAGTGATTGAATCCTTTGTATAAATGCATAACATACAATAATTGAAAATCTTTTTGTTCATTTTAATTTTTTGTTAAGAATCGTTTCGGGATCCAATTTTAATCATGTGTATTTATGAGATGAACGTTTGAACAAAAATAAGATCCCTTCTTTTTAGTTCTTCTTTCTATATAGCAGATTTTCTCAGGTTTTGTATATTCAGTTCCACATTATCTAACGGCTAACGGTTACATTTTCAGCTAAATTTCTTAGGTATATTGCCAGGCATTCGTAATTGAGTAGTAACAATGATTCATACAAACTTGTATGAATCTTTGGTGATAGTCATAATGAAGCCTATAAATATCGGTTCGACAACGCCAAAATTATTTGTTATATTGCCTGGTCGCCATAAGTTTCTTGAACGAAGATGGTTAGTTAAAAGGAACAAATCTTAACAAATAAAAAAACGAAACAAGCCCTATATCGATAGATGGAAATATCAGAAGACAAAAATGTTAGCAAGGTATTTAAACCAACAATGAAAGTAATTTGTAGAAGCATTATATTTGGGGTTTTCGAGATACAAAACTTTATAATTAAATTAACGATTTAAATTATTTTAAATATTGATATTAAATACTGATAATTTGTGTCAAAAATTATACTTCCACGAACCTTTCAAATTAATTAATTAATTGGGTAAAAGAACAAAACGACACTAGCAAAACAACCCAAAATTACATAGATTCAATTCGCCGAAAGAAAGAACTTTAGCAACAGATATTATAGATTTAAAGTTTTCTTTAGTATCATAATAGCAGGGCCAGCTCTAGGCATGGGCAAACTTTGCAATTCCTCAGGGCGGCGTCCTTTAGGGAGGGAAAATAAAATACTTGAAATATTTACAAAGTAATAAATCCACAAAAATAAATTAAAGTTGAAAATGAGAACTCTAAACCAAAGTGTAATTTGTTAAAACTTTAGGTATTTTTATTTAATCTGTTGCACTACTAAGATAAGTTTGGGTTATACAACGACCTGCAAAATTTTTGCATAATTAGGTTTAAGTATTATATTGTTAAAGGTTAAAATGCCAATTAAATTAACAATAAATTCCTAAGCCTAAACAAACAGTTTTTCTTTAGGCGGAGGAGGGCGGCAATTTCAGCTCTTGCCGCTAGGGCCGGCCCTGATAGAGATAACAATCGTTTACATAAGTAAGGGCGCATTCTTTCATTTACAGTTGCAATATTGAACACCTAACTCTCACCGTGCAGAAGATAGTTAATATAATATAAGAAAAAAAAGCTATTGCGCTACAATATTTAACTACCCGAATGCTATCATTTTACATAATAATAACTGATTCTTTTTTTTGACTAAATTGTTAATGGAACTGTTGGTATAGGTATACTAAACACAAAAAGCACACTAAGCAAGCTTCATGACGAAAGCCATCCCGATAACAGAAGACATTTTTTGTTGGCGACACTGGAAACAAATAAACTGATATAACTAAAATAAACATGGTCACTCTGGCAGATATTGGGATATTTTAGCAATAACTCTGAAATCATCCCTCATATTTCTTAACTAAAATTGCCGTTGTAGCAAATGTCCTCAAAGCTATTGATTAAAAAGTATTGTAAGATAAGCGAAAAAAAGGCCGAATTTTTCAGAGAATTGAAAGATTTAACGTGGCATAAAATATTAAAGTATACCGCGATTTATACCTTCTTTGGCATCCAAAAAATAAAAATCAGTCCAGGTTTTTTTCACCTTTTTCTCAACACTCAATGCCATTTTTAATCACAACAAAGGCAATGTCTTTCTTAAACTCCCTTTTATTTATAAAATATTATTAGGTTAATTTAGCCTAAATTTAAACAGATAAACGTAAAACAACTTGCAGCTATATTGTATTGTACAACCTTCATAGGAAAATAAGATGAACTCTAAACAAAGCTAAATTGCCTTTCAATTATAACTTTCAAAACCTTCATAAAAAAATATACGTAAATAGAAAGAAATCCTAAATCTAAATTTGGATCCTACAAATACACATGTTTACCCTTACAAACATACTTCTTTCAATCTCATTTAATGAGATGCTATAGGTTAGTTCTTATCCTAACCCGAAATTTTTTTATCTTTGATGCTATCATCACTGTAGAAGTACAATTCTTGGCAGCTTGGGTAGACGCTTTCGTCATTATAAAATCCACAAACCCAACGACTGCATTTAACACAGACAAACCGTTTTCTAAAAAATTAGGAGACTTTTTCAGGCAAAATAGATCAAGATTTTTTCTTTGTGATTCTATGTGCTTCTGCAGTTCAGGTTCGAGTTCGCGTTGGCGCCTTTACGAATAGTCTTTTCTTCATTCGCACTACACATTTCTTCTAAAAGGTCAACAACGCTATTATTTAAATGTTCAGGCTTTACTAGCTGCTTTTCACCATCGAAATTTTTCCTGAAACCCTTATTGGGGTGAAAAGGACAGAAACCAGCTACGCGGGAGCCTGAGACCAGATTTTTGGTAAAGTCAAGATTTATTTCAGCACCTTGGGAAAGGTGTAGGGAATTGTTCGTTTGGGATAGGCCCACTACTAGGACGAAGGAGTGGCCTACTTTTTTTGCCCAACTTGGCCATAATATCAGGCTATATTTCTTCATTTTTTCACCCCACAGCCAGTCACTGTATCAAATGCAAAGGGTAAGATAAATGTTAGCTTCGCTTAACGTTAGCAGAGCGACGCAATGCTAAATGGTCTCCTATTGTGTTTTTTTTTATCCTGGATGACCGATTTGCCTAAGATGTGGCACCAAGACATCAAAGAACCACTTCCCAAAAAGTGGCGTAGCAAACCACCCGCTTTTACTATGGACATAAGCAGTTTCTTGGGGTTCCCCATGTGGCCAATGTTTATATACACTGTGGGCCAAATTAAAGTTGCCCCTTTTTCAATGTAAAATAATTTTTTTTATTTATTGACCGATTTTACTGATTTTTGGACAGGATATGTAAATAACATTTCTTAAGATACGCCTGATTTGAATATTGAAATGATACCAAGTGGACCATACATATTTAGGATTAGATGAAATGAAGTTTTTCGGCTCGTTGCGAGAGTAAAACCTACAGCTTAAAATCTGCAAAGTGGATTAAAACTGTAGCAAAACTTTCGGAAAAGTGATATTTCATCCAATACTATTACCAGAAATAGAGGATATGACCCCAAATTATACCTTTCAGCAGGATGGCGCACCTGCGCATACTTCAAGAAGCACGATAACTTATCTTCGAGAAAATTGTGCAGACTTCATTGAACCGGAAAAGTGTCCAAACAGTCCCGATCTAAACTCGGTTGATTAGACAATATGGGGCTATTTTAGAAAATATGGTATATTTAAATGCCAATTTTAATACCATTGAAGAACTGAAAAATCGTATCGTTGAATGTTGGCAAGTATTTCCTCAATAAGCAACAATAGACGCATCCATAAAGTAGTGGCGTAGAAGACTGCAAGAAGTTGTTGATAATGAAGGTGGACATATTCATGCAGGGTTTTTATAAATGTTTAAATTTTCATGAATAATTTACCGTTTGTTGTTGTTGTCCCTATTAAGTTCCTTTGTTTTTATTTTTTCATGTCAAATAAAGATTCTAACAAGTTGAATTAAATTAATAAAAGTAAATTAATTAATTAAAGGGAATTTTTCTTCAAAAAGGGGCTCCTTTAATTTGGCCCAGATGTAATGCAATAGAAAAATATTTTTAATTTAATAAGGAAAGAAACCTGGTAATAGTATTGGATAGTATCACTTTTCCGAAAATTTTGCTACAGTTCAATCCACTTTGCAGATTTTTAAGCTATAGGTTTTACTCTCGCAACGAACCGAAAGACGTCATTTCATCTAATCCTAAATATGTTTGGTCCACTTAGTATCATTTCAATATTCAAACCTGGCGTTTCTTAAGAAATGTTATTTGCATCCTGTCCAAAAATCACTAAAATCGGTCATTAAATAAAAAAAATATTTAACATAAAAAATGGGCTACTTTAATTTGGCCCACAGTGTATGTTACCAGAGTTATAAACCGCTATAGAGGGCAAAACAATATCGTCAGTATTTCCATATACCATTGTACTTAGAGCAGCTTTTGAATGCTGCTGCACTCTATGGACTCTTTTGGTGCCTCTGGAAACAATAACTCTTTCGTGCCAGGGTAGACCTGAATTTTTGTCTCATTATAATTGAACACCCAAGCAAGATCTGCTCCTAACGTTAATCTGTTATGCATTTACAACTAAGCGAACACTATTATTGAATAATAATAATAATAATAATAATAATAATAATAATAATAATAATAATAATAATAATAATAATAATAATAATAATAAACAGGTTTATTACTCCAGTGTACAAATTAATTACAAAAAAAAGAAATATGTATGTATACATCCATCCAAATTAACAGGAGCAATGGGCCACATGCAGCCTCCTTCACAACGGAAGGCGCTGTTGAAGCCGTCAAAAATTTTAAAATAAAAAATTACCAACTTATAAGTAACATAAGAACTAACTTAAAAAAGTAAATCAGTTTAAGAAAACCTGGAGCTCTAAAAAAAGATGGTCCCCAGTTACAGAATTTAACATATTATTAACTTAGATTACAGAGCAAGACAGAAAGAGGGGAGAGAGAGCGAGAGAGAGAGAGAGAGAGAGAGA
>MU187969.1:0-30961 GCA_016904865.1 Pissodes strobi | reverse complement strand
ATTTTAACAATATAAGCAACAAAACATGTCGATTTAATTAATTTAATGTAAGTTAACAAAGTGGTCAATAAAATTCCTTGACATTACTTCAGATTGCCCATATGTCCATAAAATTATGCTGATAAACCTAATAGAACAGTATTTATTAATGCTCATCTTTATTATGCATTGCATTGCTTGGAAAATATTTCTATTTGCCAGTGACAGGTCTTTAATTAGTTCTGCGTAACCGGACAAGAAGACAAGAAAGAAAGTTCTTGATCGAGTCGATCTAGACGGGACATAAAGTTTAACCTTGCTTGAGTGGACACGATATTTTGAAATTTATGTTGCTATAAAATATTTTCTATCTTTTTGGAGGCGACGAGCTTGAGGTATGTTAATAGCTAATAATCTCCAACTCACAAATGTTCTCTGAACTGCAGATATGAATGTCATAACAGGAAAACCACAAGATAAATTGTATTTAAGACTGACTAACGCGCGATATTAAAGTTGTAGTGTATCATTACTCTTATAATCATGAGCACGGCTAAACGGCGCTTTATAAAAGCCAAGATCTGTAGTAATTTAAATATAATTTCTGATATGAAAATAAGAATTTCGAACTTCCACTGTCTTTATTTATCTTAATACATAACTTTCAGACAGTCATATCTCCTCACCCGTGACCGAGTTGGATGCATTCCAGCTTGGGATGCCCACTAAGGGCGCCTGCATTTGTGCGCTTTATTAGTAGTTGCCAAATAGTGGGTGTTCCTAAGGTTAGATTGCTGAAGATATTCTCATTGTTTTGAATAAAAATAGCACTCTTTCTCTTGTTTAGATGAACCAGGTTTCGTTTTTGCGACGGTTGTTGATTTAGATTTCGTTAGTGATTAGCTATTCGTCTAATCTTTTCGAACGTACTTTTTACGGATTCGTTAAGAGAGAGAGGGTGTCTTGTTCAGGGGGTCGTGCTATTAGTTCTTTCTGACGCAGATCCATCTTGATGTTGTCCAGTTCAGCATCAAGAGATACTTTGTCGCTGCATTATACCTATAGTTGTTTGTTTACATAGCGTTTTAATCATTGATAGCTTGGTTGCTAGAGAATAGTTTGACTGAAAGTTAAGATACAGACTCCTGTGGGTTGGTTTCCTATATACAGAAGTTTTAATAAATCCAATCTTCGAACTGACAAGAACATCTTAAATCGATACATAAGATAGACAGCAGTTCTTCTACTTCTCGATAGTTTAGTGTGATTGACAAAGAAGTCTAACTGTCAGTTAGTTTCATTCTAGATTATGAGGATAGCGTCGACATATCACAGCTAGATCTTGGGTTTGATATTCGCGATATTAATCACATTAGTTTCAAATCATTCCATATATAACTACATTTGCTATCATCGCAGAGAGTGGGGAACCTATCGGTAGGCAATCATCCTGGATATGAAACTTAGCTTTAACTTGATGCTCTATCAAGATTTTTGTTTGCTTTGCTTTTTCCTAGGGATAAGGCTCGCCACGAAGCTCAATTTCACCAAGCACGTTAAGAAAGTGAGAGCAAAGGCCGGGGGAATCGTTACTAAACTTGAGGGGCTTTGTAGGAACAAGGGGAAAATTAATAAAGATAAGCATAATATAGTGGTGCCCGCATTGATCTATGGATGCGAGGATACTGGAATCCAAAGACAGTGGAATGCAACACAGATGATGTGTCTGGTGTTGATGTGTAGAGCTTACAGGACTGTGCCAACAGAGGACGAGGGTGCCTGAGGAAGAGAATGAATGGAGTATGTGAAAGAGAAAGAACGTGTATGGGATCGTCTTGCAACAGTGTCGGGGTATCTAGAAGGGGAACAGAGGGATGATGTTTTTGTGGATATGGGTGGTGACGAGGGAATAATTGGTCTAGGATGTGTAATACAACGAGGGGGGGGCTGGGTTAAGAAACACTGCAAAGTTTTAGGGGCAAGTGGCACTATACAAGGCGAATTGTGTGAAATATTGTTTGGTTTGGAAACGTTTAGGGCAATGCAAGGGAATGGCCAGTTCGACCTGAGAACGAACTCCCAGATGGTAGTAGTAATGCTGAGACACCCGAAGACGAAACACAAGCTGGTGAACAGAATACATGTAGAGGTGGCCGAATTAAAGAATATGGGGAAGCGGGTTAATATAGAATGGAGGAGTAGGGAGAATGAGGGGATGAAAGAGACGCATAAGCAAGCAGAAAGAGGCAAGAGTAGTGATATTGAATGGGGAATCGGGGGATGTTTCAGATTATGGAACGGGAAAGCAATTAAAAAATAAAGGAATGAAAGCATTTTGAATGAATGGCAAGAAAGGTAGAATGGAAGTGAGAAACGAAGGGCATTGTGTAGAATCTGTAGAGAGGTAGGGAGAGAGAGGATCGACCTATCTTTCAAGGGGATGCAGCTGGTAACTGGGCATGGAAACATGGTCGGATATATAAGGCGGTTTAAATTACAGCAAACGAACGGCAGGTGTAGTTGTGGGGAAGGGATCGGAGACGCGGACCATGTCAGGAACAGCTGCACCTTGGAAGATATAATAAGAGTGAGAGAAGATGTTAAATGAGTTTGGTGGATGGGATAATATACGTATACAACGGCATCGATCAAAGATGATGATTTTGTTAGTTGATTCATGCTCAGCATTATCATTGGGTAAATAGGATAACGCTATTACGTAGGGTTAGAAAAAGTTATGTTATGCAAAATTATCATATATGTTAATTATGTTGTATGTTATGGTAATTAATTAAGGACCACTATGTATGTGTTAAGTCTGTTTGGTGGAAATACAGCGTATTGCAAACTTAAATAATAGAAAATAAAAATGGCTTTTTTCCCCGCTAATCACCCCACCATTTTTGGGGTCCTCTTAACAGGGGTCCCTCGTAGTGGAGGGGTTGGTGAAGCGGAGTTGGTTGGGGGTTTCCTTGAGAGTGGTTTTTGCTAGTTCGCGTGTGGACGATAGGCCGATGCCGCAAGGTGGGAGGCAACAAACATTTCACTCTTCATGTGATGGTAGTGTTGATGTTGGATATGCTGGGGAGAGCCTTGCCATGGGGGACGATTACCACATTCAGAAAGATGAGATAGCTGAAATGAAAGTAGTTGAAAATTTTGGCTGTTAAAAACATCATTTTTGCGAACGTTAGCCATCGAGTGCTAACTAGACATTGATTGGTTTTTATATTTACATCTTTCCAGTATACAAATGATATTGTAATGATTCAAATAGTTATTGGTTTTAATAGATTTATCGAGGGTTTTCGAATGTGCCATCGAAAAAAGACTCTATCGGTATAACATATTCGGCACAGCTAATTTTTGTAAACAGGACATATTATCTAGCATACATTTTGGGACAGAGCGTGATGCGTGCGTTCATACAGTAAGAAATAAATTCGATAAAAATGGAGATTTTTTTAAAATTAGCGCTCAGAGACGTCGCAGTCTCGTCCTTTGAAGATCTATATTTCTTGCAATTTGAATTTAATCGGTTTTGGTTTCCTATTTTACAAGACTAAATAACAAGGAAAACTTCTTGTCACTTGCATTGGTACTGCAAGTTTATTTACACTATTTAATTTTACTACAGTGAACGGTTTTATGTGCCGCCAACTAAGCGGACTGTAAATGGATTTTACTTGCTTATCACAGAGAATTTTTTTTTAACTTTTGCAAGCTATAATATTTTAAATAAATTCCAATTTGGATTTCTGTCTTCCAAAAGTAGCAATGATGCATCTATCTTTCATATATGCTTGAAAGGCTTTACCTGGGGCTCAACGATGGAGATGTAGCTGCCGTTGTATTTTGTGATTTGATCAAGGCCTTTGATTGTGTATCGCATGAAATACTGCAACGGAAGCTTGAAGCTATGGCTTCAGAGGGTATGTCTTGGCGTCGTTTAGGTCCTATCTATCTAAAAGAAGACAGAGATTTGTATTTAATGGCAGCTCCTCAGAGGAGTTTAGTGACTCAGCAGAGTTGCCCCAGGTTTCTGTTCTTGGTCCACTTCTTTTCTTGTAATATATCAATGACTTACCACTAAACTGAAACCGGCCAGTATACATCCTTGCTGACAAATACTATTCTTCTTTGGCATAGTAGGAACGCCCAGACTCTTAGTGGTATGATTAGCAAGGATCTTGTCAGTGTTGAGAGATGGTGCGATTGCAATCGATTGTCGTTTAATATTTTCAAAACAAATACATTGTACCTCAAATGTCATCTAAGTGGTGTATGCCATGTTCAGTTATATATGTCATGTTAATACATTTTTGAGTTTTTGTATTGATGCTAAGTTAAGGTTCGACAAGCATACTGAGCAATTATCTTCAAAACTGGCGGCTAAGTGTTTTACCATGAGAAATATTGAAAGCGAGTGTCTATTTTGCCTTGGTGGACTGTCATCTGCATTATGGTGTTTGCATCTGGGGGAGCTATACCTAGTACATTGTCTACTATTTGTCCTGCAGAAGCGCGCCATTGGGATTCGTTGTGGCCATGGGTACATGGAGTCACGCGGACCTTATTTTGTAAGGGAAAGAATCTTAACATTATACTCTATTTTTATTCTGAAAACTGCATCCTTATGGTATAGAAAGTGCTGATCTATGATTAGATCGATTAATACTAACAGTACACGTGCTGCATTTAAAATTAGCCTACCCATACCAACTTCCGCACTTAATTAAGATTATATATTTTTTAAACATTTAAAGTAGTTATTTATGCAACAAGTGTGCAAAGTGACTCTTTTTATGAATGGAAATTTACGCACTACTGCGTAAAATAACTTATTTTACGCACTGCACATTAAAAAGGCCTATTTTACGAATCTTAGAGAGTGCGTAAAGTGAGTATTTTACGCACGGTAGTAGAAAAAATATTTACCAAACTCCCACTTTCAATTCGAACAATGTCACCCTTTAATTTATTCAAAATGCAGGTGAAGAAAATGTTGCTTACTAAGGCACACTGTAGCAGAGAGAAATACTTTACTGATAATTTTTAGACATTTATTTTAGAATTTAGGTTTGTTGTATGTAATTGACTGTAATTTACTATGTTTTTTTTTTGACATTTTAGCACATTCTGATACATATTCTTCAATACTAGATCTAAATCGTACCACAGATCTCAATAGGTTCCGGAACCCGAGAACCAAAGATGTGCAGGTGCTGAAGATACTTACTGCTGAATAAGATGGAAAAGGTTGGTGATTTCATATAGCAGACTATTACAAGGTTCTACGTGAACAACAACTGCCGACTGCGGACTTATCAAGGCAGTAGAGGAAACCTTGGTAAAATTTAGACCTTCTGAAAGCACGTAATACAACACACCGGCACTTTATTACAACCAAATAGTCTAAAAGTGTGCTGACTGGGAGAAACACACCCTCTTACAGCAGATATAAGTAACTGGAGGACTTACAGTGAGAACATGGAGGGTGTTCCAAAGACCGCTTCCAAAAATTTGTTTCAAAAGGCTTGGGACAACATGTGGAGACTCTAAGGCCTCCTCTCTCCTGCAAAGGAGTTTCTCAGACTCTTAACTGGCTTTATGGCTTCAGGAAACACATTTTCTCGTTCCAAAATGCAAACCTCTGAGGTGTGTCCCCTTGAGTGACCTCGCCCTCCGTGCAACTTCGCTAAAGTCGCCTTCCACTTAATGAGGCGAGTCATGAAATTACCTACGACCAACTAATTTAACCTTATTTTTCTCAAATTCATGTTAAAATAGCATTATAAACACAGCCGTATCATAAACACGGTAGGCTTATTCGCCCTTATTGTTTGGAAAAGAAACAGACATATCAAATTCCAGAGTTTACAATAGTTATTTTCCTAACAAGTGCGCAAAGTGATACTTTTCCGCACGCGACTGATGTTGACCGAACGACGCCAAGCGGAGTTCGGTCAATCAGTCGAGTGCGGAGAAGTCACTTTGCGCAAGTGTTAGGAACAATATTTTTTCTACGAGCGCGGTCCAAACAATCACAGAATAATAATGACCCGTATTTAAATGAAAGAAAAAGTATCTGTCAATTATACCTACTGTTACTTTACATGACTATTATTGTTGACCAGACATGACTTAAAAAGATATGGTTTTTGGTTTAAGTTGTAATATCGCGAATTACGGAAGCTTTGAGAGAAAAGGGAATGATTAAGAGTTAAAACGGTTTTCTTATGTTGCATAAATAATTCGATTAATCACATTTTTCTTCCACGTGCCAGGATACATTCAGGTAAATCTTGGGGTCATTAGAACTATCCATTTTCTTAAGGCTTTCTAGCGACGCTGAGGATTATGTTTTTTGGGATACTTCGTTTTACACCTAGATTTGTTTAAAATCTGTCAATCTGACAATTATAAGTATTGTTGCTTGACATAATTTTTTACTACTATACCCAGGATTTCAAAATATATGGTTTTTGGTTTAAGTTACAATACCGCGAATTACGGAAACTTTTAAGGAAAAGAGTATAATTATGACTTAAAACGGTTTCTTATATTGCATAAAAAGTACAAAAGTGTAAAGTTTCTAAAAATATATGAACATTTTCTTGTCTCTGGTGATTTTAGAGAATTTTACTTTCCCGCACATTTTCCCGCATAGCGTGCGAGAAAGTACTACTTTGCGCACTGAGTAGCGTGCGCAAAGTAGCTACTTTGCGCACGCTCGTAGAAAAAATGTTAATTAGGCTTTCCGCCAAGTCACATGACTTGAGTAGGTGCTTGCCTAAACTCGCTTCTTATCAGATAACAAATCGTTATTGGAGAAAACTGCTGGTACCACGTGATACCCAAATACTTTTGACCAATCGCTATTTCAATTTTAAAACCTTACATAATGACGTTTTTACGCAAAAATCGCAGTCAAATAATATTAAATTCCCAGAAAGGTTAAAATTTTTGACAAATCTGTCAGTGAACATAAAAAAAATATCGCGATTATGGCGAAGCGTAATCCATTTGCAGGTTTCTTGCATCCTCAAGCGAAGGAAATGGTTCTTAATTTGCTTAGTTATTTCAAAAATGAAGAAAAAGAGGCTACTGATATCCACAATATGATAAACCGAAGATATTTGTGCGAACTACCACGAATTGCAAGTGAACGGGTTAAATTTTTTAAAAAATATGTGGAAAACCAGCATTCAAAAATTTAGAAAAGTTGTTTTTTTGGATGAAACTTGGGTATTTTCAAATGGGAGCGAGTATAAATCATGGCAAGACGATTCGATAAAGTCGGTAAAACAAAAGAAAGGTTGTGGATCCGGAAAAAGATTTATCATATTACATGCTGACTCAAATATCGGTTTTATAAAAGGAGCAAGTTTAATTTTTTCCTCCAAATCCAAGAGTGCTGACTATTACGACAACATGGACTGTGAGCTTTTTGAAAAATGGACCAGGAAAAAACTTATACCGAATATGGATGAACCCTGGGTAACTGTCCTTGACAACGCATCTTACCATTCTAGAACATTAAATAAACACCGAAATTCATCATGGAAAAAAGAACAAATATTTCAATGGCTGATCAAGGAAAATCAGAATCCATCACCCGATTTATTAAAGTCTGAACTGTTGGCTAGAGCCAAAGGTATCCAAAAACAAAAAATATACGTCTTTGACGAAATGTTGCGTGAACACGGACATGAGGTTTTTCGATTACCACCGTATCATTGTCAATTCAATGCAATCGAACACTTGGGCAGGAGCAAAGTCATTTTATGAAAAGAATCTTGGCGATGGTCTAAGTTCTCATCAGGTAGAAGAAGTTTGGGAGAAAGCCTTAGAACACATAACGGATAACTACTGGAGAAAAGCAGTGGACCATACAGAAAGAATTATTTTAGACTGGTGGAACAGAGAAAAATATTGGACATTTAAGTAGAGCCTCTTATCATCTCAACTGCAGGAGATGATACAAGTACTTTCGAAGATTTAGATGACTCGGATATTGAATGTAAGGGTATTTAAGTTTTTTTTAATATAACATTCTTCAGTTCATTTAAAGTCTTAGTCTTCTATTTTCTTTTTCGCCGCTTGATGAATATATTTCTCACATAAATTTCTATACATTATTCGTCTATGGGCTCAATATTATTTTTTATGTCATACCAGTACATTATTGTGTTTTTATATCTTAGATACTATTTACATAATGGATTACTTTATGCCCGTGCGGGCATAAAGTCCACTTTGTGGCCCGCGCGGGCATAAAGTACACTTTATGGACTCAAATAGTTGAAATGAATTCGTATTTTTTTAAATATTTACATATTGTGAATGCAATAACGAACTAGTATGACATAAAAGTTTGTATGCACCACGGGTATTAATAGATGTGTACGCTCTCGGGCGACTTATAAACCCTCTGGCCAGAGGCCCTCGGGTTTGTAACATTGTCACCCTCAGGGCATTTATGTACCATCCTTGGTACATAAATAACTATTATTGCACGCCGTTGCTTCTTCTGCACTGGTAATTGTCTACGATGTTCCTGAACAATTTTCTGTATAGATCTTATACTAAGTTTCAGTGCTTTTGCAACTTTTTCTTGAATAGCCTTGGGGTTTATTATATTGTCGGTGTTAGTAGCCTCTTTTTCTTCATTTTTGAAATACTAAAGCAGATTAAGAACCATATCACTTAAATAAAATAGAATATTAGAAGAAACAGCTAATGTTTGTAAAAACCGAAAAACGCTGATAGTGATATAAAGAAATTAATATTATGATATTTAATTTTTTTGGGTAATAATTTTAGAGCTAGTTATTTTATTAATCATGATCAATCAATCAATTTGAAAATATAAACCATCAAAAAATATTTAAACAAGTATTTTTTAATTACTTACCTAATAAATTTGTGTTAATTTATCTTAGTTCCAAGCATAGGGTGAAATTGGGGCGGAAGAGTCTCGGATAGAAGTACAGACTTTTTGAACGTACCTCTAAAATATAATTTTGGAACGGGATAAATTCATCCCTTGCCAAAATTATTGTCACTTTCATATCAGTTTGAAGTAAACTTTAACCTATTATAATAACATTTTATAGAAAATCAGCTGTTTATAGGCCGTCATATTGCTTTATATATTGCCAAATGTTTTTAGAACCACTGGTTTTATTGATTTGATTCGGAGATCAGGTCTCCTCTCGTTAAGTGGAAGGCGACTATAACTGATATTGTTATAGGCGTAATGTCAAATAATATGAACAATTGAGTTATATATGTCATATAAAAGATATCTAATGTGCGCTATCAGGATTATTTCTCTCATTCTATGTTTCTAGTGGATGTCGCAACAACTAAGTATAAAACTTTCAAAACATAAAAGACAGGAGTATAACGAAAACATAAAAATCAGAGCATTAGAACAACGAAATTGGTAAAATTTAAAAAGAATCGGACCATGCAGATTTTTTTTTCTAAAAAATACGTAAAACTTTTAGTTTTTAGATATGTTTTTGAGTTTTATTTCATTTTTAAATGCCACACTCTGTATGTGGTTCATTTATATATACCAGTCTTGTTCAAACGAAAACGGTATAAAATAATATGTTGGAATAATATACTGATCTTAATGCACAGTTTTTGTCAATTTTCCCAGATTGTTTTGAAGATAGAGGTACCTAATAAACCTGGTATATCCAGAATCAGTAATAAACGGATTATCCGATGAATTAACGATGACGAATGATGATCATTTTTTATAGACTTATCGAATTGTTAGCAATTCTTTACAGTTCACGATTGGCACTAAAACTTTTATATTTGATATGCTTTGCTATCGCTTCAATTAAAGATTTTAGCTATCATTTAAATTATAATCATGTGTATATCCCTTCCACGGACCCACTGGGTCCCATCATTGTAAATGTTATTACTTTTTCCGATTTAACCTAGCTGATTACTAGCAATGCATATTTCCAGACTATTATAAAACACTTACCAAGAAAATGTGTATTAACATTATATGTCAGCTGTAGCTTATTTGCTTATAATATAAACGAATAATAGTAATAAACCAAAGGTAAAATAGTTTAAAGGGGCTACAAATTTCCTTTTACAATAATTAATCTATTTAAGGAATTTATGATTATTTACTATTCGATAATGTAAATTATTGAGTATGTGATTAGAAGAACCTTCCAAATGAGCTCGCAATCCATGATCTAGATCCTCATGGCAGAGCATAATTGGACTAATTCTAAAATACAAATTTTTAGAATGTCCACTAATTTTTCAACACGTCTCGAAGTTATTTCAAAGATTTAAACTTTCGGTCGAAGTTTACGAAAATAAAATATATTTGGTGATTAGAATGATATCATAACACTAGACGTGCATCAGACTTCTTTAGGTAATCTGTTCATCATCGTAAAAATAGCGGCCCTTTTGATAAAAGAATTTGTGTGCGACACGAAGGTCACATTAAAGGTATTGTGTTAAAATTCGGGTAGCCATATTTCTGTTTCGAAAACAAAGGACCCAACGCGACAGTTGTGAGATTTTTTGCTTGTTTCTGATGATCTTTAATTGTTTTAGGACCAAATTAGTTATGTTATCTTTCGTATCGCATCTCTATTTTGGACCCTAATTTGTTATGGTGACAATATAAAAGCTGCTGTATAGAACTGCAGTAGGTATTGTTGCTTTTTTTTTGGTAATTGAAAGATGTTAATTCGTTTATTGCACAGCGATATTGGTTTGAGGGAACTGTTGAAGACAAGACCCCATATGTTTTCAGTAGTTTCCATTCCATAGCTTCTATGTTGACTGGAGTATTTAAACACAATGGATTAGATTCAATTTCTCTTTTAATGTCGATGTCTAAACGATTGTAATTTTTAGAAGGGATGTCATGTAGCAATTTGGAATTTGAATTGAGATTAAATTTGTGATTAGCATTTTGTAGATGGTTGCCAAAAGCTGACATGGTTCTAGTGACATGTTCTTGTATTTGAGGTTTTAATGGTCTAGGCAAATGTTCGAAATTTTCCAGAGGCAATAAACTGAACAGTCTTTATTGTTTGGAAGTGTTAATTTCGATCAAGGTGGAATTTAATAACTTAATTTTAAATTACTTATAAAATACCAGGATCCAACAAGACTCACTGTTTGATAATGCTAAAGTACGAAAAGTGTATTATGTCACTGCGTTGGTTACTTCGATATGTTATCATAATAATTAATTATTTGTGATAATTTTGGAATTGATGCAAGATATATTTATGATATTAATGCTCTAGAAGGTAAAAAACTAACCTTTGTAGTAAAGGAATCGAAAATTGGAATTGAAAAATCGTGAGAACTACTAATGCAAATACTAATTTGAAATACATCTTATTTTTATCTATTATTTGAATAACTAATGTTTTATATAACCACACTATGGCCGCTGCAAACGGGCGTACATAGCACACGGGCGCTCAAAGGGTATAACATCCACTAAATGTTTTGTTAGTAAACATAATATTTATACCTATAATTAATTTTAAGGTTGAATTTGTTTGCCGAATTTTAGATCAAATATTATCAACGCTACCCAGCAGGTTTAAAGTACTTCAAACATTTAACGATGTTTTTGGTTTCCATACCAAACATAGGAAGTCGCTCAGATAAACCCTTGCTGAAACACCGCAAAGATATGCATATAAAATTTCTAGATAAGTCGCATGAAGAATCATGTGACTGGTTTAATGAAATAAAACCTTTACGTTTACAATTTGCAACAAAGACCTTAAATAAGCCTTTAATAATGTTGCAATATATTATTGAAAATTATCTCGTATCAACGTTACTAACGTACTCATCTTATAAAGTTCAGTTGCAATTGATGAGAGATCCTTTTAGTAGGTTGAAATTTGAAGACAATATCAAATTATTTGAGGGCCACTATGACACAACAAAGGTTCAGTAATTTGGCCATTAAATCTACCGAACATGAAATACTACATGCATCAAATTTGCACCTGTCGCAAAGCACACGGCACTGAGCCACACAATAATTGCTGCAAATAAACCAACAGTGTAACCCAAAATCTCTGATTTTTTACTTATTATATTATTGCCCGTGCGTGCTACAGAATAGTACAGACTGGTATACAAAGAAGAGCGACGTACACCGGGAGATTATAGCACCAGCCTAAATACAGTTCCGAGTCAATCGGCCCTATAAAATAAGTATGACTTAATGTAAAGGTTGAAATAATGGCACACAAATGACATTTGACGGAACTTTTAATAAAAATAACGGTTTGGTATGTAAGATGGCACTCTAGAAATAAATTAAAATAGTAGTTTTCAATAATTGAAATAAAACCAACTGACCTTGTATATTTCAATAATTGGTATGCACTGGGGCATATTTGAGATAAAATTACCAGTAAAGATTGAAAAAATGTCAATAATTTTAACGTGAAGCAAAACTGAGCCTGTACAGAATTTGAAACTAGGAATTCTAACTTAGTTCTTTTTTGAAAATGTATTTAGTTCTATATGCTGTATTATTCGACAATGAAAATCAAAGGTATGTTACAGGTAAATTAACTAATGAAGTATTATTATAAGCTACTCTTGATTAAAAAAAAATGTCGACTTGCATCTTAACATCTACTTACTTTTAGACGCGAAAATATTGAGGGACAGAAGTGATCTTCTAACTTTACCAGAAGCTACATATAAAAGACTCTTCAGGGATTCTAGGGAATTAGGTCACTCGATGTTAACCCAAATTGGGCCTCATATGAAGGATTTAGAGAGGACAACTGGCATTCCTATAGCTATAAAGGTTTAAAAAATGTAAAGCCTTTATTTAATTAAATGAGATATTTGGAAAATCAACTTTAATATTTCTGTTTTTTGCATCCCTACATTTTTTGTGCGAGGGTTCGTAGCAAAGAGGAATGGGCCAAGATTATCTGACAAGTATGCACCAATAAGTAAATGGTGGAAGTAACAGATCTTATGGTACAAGTGTTTGGGTTTATTATAAAATTTTCTGAGACGGTGGAAGAGAAGAACCAGGAGAAGTAACTGTAGGTCTTGAAAGAATTAATCTGCAATATGAAGGTATAACTAATATTTTTATAGATTCATGGAAATGGGTGACGGGTTTCCAGGTATAATAGGATGTGTTGATCGTACTCAAATAGCAATAATTGCATCTAAAACCGAAGATCCAGAAATGCCTGGTGCAATATTTTACTGCAGATTGCAATATTATAGTTTAAATGTTCAGATAGTAAGTAAAAATTATATATTCTTATGTTATAATGCATAACTTATGCATCGATTGGAATGAAAATAGGGATAATGGTAATTGTAATTCTTTGTGGAAAAAATCGTTTTATTTAACAGTTTTTCTAGATGACCACAGTTGAAATGATGAAGAGGATGAAAATGTGCTTCAAGATGCAGGCAATCTAGATCCTCTAGAAATAATGTTTTGCTTAAAAGAAGGTCGAATTGTCAAAAACAGAGCGATACAAAATTATTGTGTTTAAATAGTTAAATATTTGAATACTATATTTAATTGTTTTTTAAGCATAATATGTAAATTAAAAACTCAATGGATATGTTTTTGAAAAAATAATTAGTCTTCTATCTATTTAAATTAAGAGCCTGTGTAAGGTTCAGTAGGACTTCATTGTTTTGTTAACTCAATACATTTTCCTAAAAAATAAAAACACATATTATTAAATGATAATAATAAATCAACTTATATTTAAACGTCTTTTGTCTTTTCTTCCCAATTTCTGTGTTTTAAAGGTGCAAAAATTAGAGATGTTTATTTTTTTAGTTAACACCAATTCTTCTATTTGGGGATGACCAAAAAATTTTGGTAACACTTCTAACAGCTGTTTTTCGAGATTGGTTAGTATTTCAATTATAATAATCACCCTTCCTGCAACCCCGTGCTACAATCTAATTCTTCATGCCTTTGCTATGCTACTTTTCATTCCCATTTACTAAAAATGTTTAAAAAAATATTAGTAATTTTTGGAATATGTAAAGTGCTGCAATTTTTGATTACCCTTTCCCAATTTGCAGAAGATCTCTATGCATATTCCCTTCCGCCATTGGGTTGGCAACACAGCTTTTCAAAAGCTTCATCTTCAACTTTACGTTTCAGTTTTTTTTTTAATTTAATATACATTTCGTATTGGTCAAAAGAGGTTTTTTGTTTGTTAGTTGTAGTAGCTAAATAAAATCACAATTTCTATTGGCATAACATAGAAACTAGAAACAATAATAAAATAATAACTAGTATACAGGGTATAAAAAGTATGGACATAAAAAAACATATGCTAGATTTAAGTTTACACCCTGTATTGAGAAACTTATTTTTTCTTGGTTATGGTCAGAGCTTCATTAATGACCTGCTGATCGAAACGAATAATCCTGTTTACAGGTTTGCAGATGACAGTACCCTTGTCTCCCACTTTAGATCAGAAAAACCCTTACCAGCGACTGAGACTCATCACCGCACACAGGAGCAGATTACAGCTATTAATCAAGACCTGGAGAAAGTTCAAACTTGGGGTGACCGAAATTTGGTCCAGTTCAATGCAGCAAAGACCCAAGCAGCAACGTTTACTAAGAGGGCCAATACAGCGGGCCCTGACATCATTATGGCAGGATCGACCATTCCTTCATCCTCGTCAATCGGGCTGCTGGGTGTCTCGGTCAACAGCAATATGTCATGGCATGACCATGTTGCTAACATCGCAAAATCAGCCTCCCAGAAGCTTGGTGCGCTATTTCGCGACAAAAAACTTTATACACCGCAGCAGTTGCTCTTGCTGTACAAAGCGCAAATAAGACCTTGCTTAGAATATTGCTCACATATCTGGGGTGCCGCACCAAAGCATACCCTAAAGCTGCTGGATTCCATTCAGAAGAGGGCTGTGCGTCTCGTCGGCGATCCGGAGTTGACCCGAAATCTGGATAGTCTGGAACATCGCAGACATGTGGCCGAGATGTCTCTGTTTTACAGATACTTTCACGGCAGATGTTCCCAGGATTTGGCTCGCATAATCCCGCCCCTGGCAACTCCTGTCAGGCAGTCCCGACAGACGGCAGGAGCGCACCAGTTCGTCGTACAACTAGAAACACCTAGAACATCGCTTTACCAGAACTCCTTTATCTGGCGCACTGCATCACTGTGGAACTCACTTCCAGGACATCTGTTTCCCACAAATTAGAACCTACAACTATTCAAGAACCGTGTCAATCAACATCTTCGCACACACACCGCTCGTCGAGCGCCATAGGATCTCCCTTTAGTGTGTGTGCCACTGCCATAAAAAAAGCTACATTATTAATAGCAGCAGCTGCTACCTGTTTTGATTTTGCAATGTTTTCCCACACCTTTGTTTGTGCTTTCTACATGCTCTTCCAAGAGAACTATTGTCACGAGCCGTTTTGTCTAGCGTATATCGATGCGAAAGGCCCCCGTATATAATCTGGCTTCGAAGTACTCTCGATCGAGAAATTAAAATAAATCCGTGTCGCTAAACAATTCGATTTCGACCCAATTGAAGTTAGCGCGTGAAATTAAAATCAATGGCCGTCTAATATTTTCGTAGTATGTACTGATTTCGGATTAGCTATCAAGTTTCATCGCGTGCGCAGTTAAATAATTATTCCTGCATAACTGGGAAATTCTATTGATTGGAGTGGCTTAATGACAATGCCCTCTTGGCTACTCTGTGTAGTTTTTTTTGGCGGATACCTATACATCGGAATCCCGGGTTTTCATCGTTTAATTTCCTTGGATGAATTATTGAGAGAAACATGTGATTAGCCGTGTCGGGTATCCATTGGTGGAGCGAGTTTTTTCCGAAGTGGGGAGTCTGGTCGGCCTGCTCCTTGAGTTGTCGGTTTACTGGCGTGACTCTCTCTACGACTTTTGTGAGTCAAGCAGTTATATTGGAAGCCGGTTGAAACTAATTTTGATTTTTACCTTTAATGGGATTTTTGCGACCGGGTCATTTTAACCGTTTCAGTCTTTAGTTGTGCCTTATCTTTTCTTAAGTGTCTGAAAGTGCCCCTTGTGGGATTTGAGTGCTGCTTTTGGCAAGGTGAGTTGAGTTTTTTGTGCATTTTTTTTGTCTCTCTGTGAACGCCATAATTTTGTGACGCACGTGGGCAGATTTTTGATTCCCTTTTTTAATCCCTTACAGAGGCCCACTTGCCCAACCGAACGCCATCTAGCGATAAGCAACTGGCTACCGCTACACAGGTAAATTATTGTTTCTTACATTCTGATTTCTCTTTATTCTGCATGGCTGATTTTGATTACCGAGTTATAATGTTCGTCCATTAAGAGTTACGTGTGGAACCTTGAATATGTCTTCTTTCACAGGGTTCTCCTGTTGGGTCTACTTCTACCGTTGGGTCTACTTATCCCGTTGGGTCTACTTCTACCGTGAGGTCTATTGCTACCGTTGGTCTATTCCACCGTCGGGTCCATTGCTACCGTCGGGTTGTTCATTGCTATCGACGAGCATCGTTAGCAACAGAGTGTTCCTTGGCTACGCCTGTCTAGCGGTACTACCTATATGGAGCCTTGCAGTCCTTCGCCTGTCAAGGACGTCTCCTTTCTACCGTAAGCAGTTCGTTCCTGGAAGCTGCCTGAGGAGTTACTCATCGGCCAAGTGAACAATTTCTATTTTATTTTCTTTCTTTCCATATATTTAGCGGTCATAGTGCGTAATTAACCTACGATCTATAGTTTTATTATTTTGTTTTTTTTTTGCTTTGATTTCGAACAAAAATTAACTTTAACCTTTTTCTCCTTAATTTAGGTAACATCTAGTCACTCAAATTTTCTTTTGAATGAACTTTGAATTTTTGGGCAATTTTGTCGAGCCTGAGATGCTTGATTTTATTTAATCAAATTCTAAAATTCAGATAGATCCGTTGAGTTAGAATAAATCAGATTTTGGATCGAATTTTTTTTTGAACTTTTAATTGATGAAGCAATAACGTTGTAGGTCGAACTAGTTTTATTATTATTCTCAATTTTCACGATTTCTAGGTTACGATGGATAACCGTAGATCAGATAACTACTAGTGTTGTTACAGCCTAGTGGATTTTGCGTTATTTTTAATTGTTTTTTTTATTGCGGCCTTTCATATTTTCTTTACTCGAGCAGATTGTTTATTATCTTTGTTCTACCGGTAACTTGACCCTGGAGTAAATTGCCATACGTTAAGGACTGTAATTAATTGGTGGCTATAATAAGGTCTAACTAGTTTTTTTTCACATATCGTTTTGCGACAGTTATCAACGAAGCTTAACTGACCTGAATAACCATAGTTAGTTATACGGCATATGTAACGGATCATGATTCTAGGACCGTAAATTAGTCTTTGATTGAGTGAATATTCGAGTTGCTTGAATTATCTTACAATATTGACGCTATTCTCTTTTATTATTATTGCATAAAGCGTTCGTCGTAAATTACGATTGAATATTTGCGATTGTTAAGCCTATCTTTTCTCGTTTAAGAATACAGTGTAACCATAAGAATTGATTTACTGACATTTTCTCCACTTTAATCTTTTTTTCCTGACCAGCTGTGATATTTCATTATTAGGTAATAAAAACAATACTTGTTTGTTTATTTACCTGTTTTATTTAATTAAATCTTAAGTGTATCTCCAAAAGTACAGGCCGCATCAGTAAGTATCTGTTTTTTTATCATTAGCGCTCAATAATTGAAACGTTCTTGATTACTTTTGATTAATACTCGAGTATTTGTTTATCGCTTTCTTTAGTTATCTTTGATTAATTTTTAAGTATTTGTTCTCATCGACTTTAGTTTTTTTCTTGGTTAATTTGGGTACTTGCTTTATACCGACTTTGATTTTGATTAATTTTTGGGTAATTATTTTTCAATTATTAATACTGATAAATTGCCGGTATATATATTTAATCTAATTTTTGTTGTTTTATTGATCGATTTTCTTGATAGAAATATATAACAAATTTTTGGTATTCAAGCTTAGGCTAAAACGAGTTCCATATTTCAACTGTGGGGTAATTCTCGCTCGTGCTGTCTAAAAGTTCGTGGCGCTTTAAAAATAAATCAACCCGCACCCTACTCTCTGGCATTTGGGCTTGGGCTTTATTTCATTCAATATCTAAATTTAAATTCCCAAATTTTTTTTTCTTTCGATTTGAGATTATTTACTCCCAGTTCCTTCTAAGCTGGAATGAAGGTTTGCGCCCATTAGAAGAATAGAAAGAGCGTAATACTATATATAGGTACAGGGTGTCCCAGATAAGAATACACTCGACTGTGAAATAAAGAAAACATTTATTGAGTTTAGTTAACCATACCTACTATACTAACAAATTTGAATTACTACTGACTACATTATAGGGTCGAGTAAAATACTTACGTTGGGTAGATTTGATTAAATAAAGTCTTAATTTTTTTGTAACCTTTATACCTTTAGGAATGCCTTTTGTCCTCTCCAAATCCTTAATATGAAGCTCAATTTGGGTTAACATCCAGTGGCCTAAATACTTTGAGGCCTTATTGCTATGACTTTCAGGTTGTTGAGCCTGAGTCTCATCAACTTCCTCCACTTCTTGCCAAGCTTCCTTCTCATTTTCCTCCTGCATATCTTCTTCCTTCACCTTTACCTCATTTACATCTGCTGGAACTAGGTGCCCGTATTTACATGCTGTGTAAAGATCCATAAGCGCAACACATTTTTTTCTCTAGTTCATTTAGATACTTTTAATCATCTACTGATGATGCGAACATGGTTAGCGGAACGCGCGTCGAGTGCAAAAATTCTGATTCTGTAGTGTGGATAAAGCTGTGATTTAGTGAATTTTGCCGAAGGTTCCAAACCCCAACATAGGTGAGGCTTTTGTGGTCTAATTTTTGATTTTATGTGAGATTTCGTTTCAGTAAATGCCTAGAATATAAAATATATATCACGGTAAAAATGTATGCTTATTTATAATATTAATTTACTTAATAAGCATTTGTATCTAGCCTATTTCCACCTGCATTTTTTTCTATTCCACCTACATGGTAAAGCTAGGGCTCTCGAAATGTGTTGATATGCCTCTTTTTCCTTGGGGGTGCCTTTTCCAAACCGTTTGTTTCAGAGACTAAGGGCTTGATACTGATCATCGCTAGGTTTTTGGGGCATCTATAAAAGAAATTTGTTAGATACTAAACCACATTTTTATTTGAAATAATTTAAATGTAAGTATGGTATTTTATTGTACCTACCTTCTTATATTTTGTTAAATTAACTTAGCTCACACTTACCTATAGATTTATATTAGTTTTTAGGCCGGCCTAGCTTTTACTAAATAAATAAATCACAAAAACAAAACAAAATTATAGGTTATGATTAATAATATCTTCTTTTTTTATTTGAGTATCATTCAAACACCATGTTGCCAAATGATGACTTGACATTAACTTCAATGTTATTACATTTCAATGCATTGATTTAAAAAGTTGTTACTGCATACCATTTTCTACCAATATTAAAATGAAAGTCAATATTTATGTAGGGCTGATTATCTCTTGAAAGTATATATGTACATACATACTAGCAATTAAGGCATCGCAGTAGAAGTAGATCGTATCTTTCTGTTTTAATAATTTTCACGTTGAATTTTGGGTATTAATCAAAACTATATGGAATAGTATTGGCGTCAAGAATGAAAGGAACATGTTTCTTCTAATTGAGCGCCTTATGAGCAACAAGTAATCTAACGAAAAAAATCATAGGTTGAAATAGGATAGAGATTTATCTGATTCAGTAGTCATAATTATTATACATATTAAAACCACGTACATAGTTCAAACTTGCATCATTAAAAACTACTAAACATTACATGCAAAATTTTATCACATCGAGAGCATACTCTCCTTGTGTGGTTTCAAACCCCGGATATAGAGCTTTAAATACAAATGAGTCAAGCTTTAATCCGCAGAACATAAACATAATCACAGAAACTCTATTTGACTCTATGTGCTCTTTGTAATGAATGCCGAGTCGCGCTCAGGCGATAAGCGTGGTTTATGGGTTCAAATAGCCGGCCGGCTCGTTATTCCATTTAACCGGGAAAAGGGTTATTCTGCTGCGTGTATTCAGTGTGATTTAGGGGCTCTTTCAAGATATAAGGACAGTGGCGTTTCATTAAAAAAAAAGAATTTCAATTATTTTTAATAACCATTCATAAGCATTAACGTCAATTAATTTTCATGATTTTTAATTACAAATTACTTGCGTTTTATACTATATTTTCGAAATTATACCGAAGACTGTTGGTATTCTTTTTTTTTTATCTTATTGCCACCTAACGTTTTCCAAAAAACTTCATCTTAATCTTCATCTCTTGAAAATTTTCATAATTTGTTAACTTGTCTTTTCTGAAATATGCCCAGATTTAGTACAAATATGCTCGTTTTGTGAAATCTTGTTGTAAACAATCATTCTTTTACTGGTTTACCAAGAAAAACAGAAAAGCATCAAATTTAAAAAATGAGATTCAAACAACGAATTTGAAGTGACTTTGTCAAGAATAAAAACAGCAGAGGGAAAACACCTGGTTTTTTAAAAATACATATATGAGAAGCAAGTTACTGAGGAGGATGGTCGAAAATAAATATGAGGAAATAAACTTAGATTTAGTAAAAACTGCTCGATTTATTACATTTTGTTGTAAGGAATTTTGCAGGTAATATTTTAATTGGCATTATCAACAAAAACCCAAAAAATTACTATGCAAAATGAGATTCTAACAATTAATTTAAAGCAATTTTATCAGAAATAAAAGGAAGAGGGGAAAATGCTAGAATTTATTTAAAAAAAAATAGAAGAAAGTTACTAAAAAAGATAATCAATAGTAGTAATCCGTAAATATATTCAATGCCGTCAATAACTGTTTTTAGTCTTTTTCAGTTTTTTGAAACAAACCAGAATGAAAGCAAGCTTATATTTGGGTTAAAAACTAAGGATTGTAGTTTAAACTATACCCTAAGCGCCAGTAACAGTTAAACTTTGGGTCGAAGTTAAACGCAAGTTGTTAAATTCGTATTTTTTACATTCCAAAGATTAAAAGTTTGAGATTTAAACGACATTTGTAAAAGTGTCCCTTAGAGACAGAACTGATTTCACGAAAGCGAATTTATGTGTAGTTTAAATAAATAAATGATGAATTATTCTGATGATTACTGATCAACTTAGCAGGCACTTACTGCTATAGAATTCCATCTTAAATTACAACATGACGGTTGTAAATTCTGCCAAATGTCACACTTTGACCGATTGCCTTGTCTCTTGTCTGTGTGCCAGGTTAATGGTACCCCTAACTAGAGCCCACTTTATAGCTGGAGAGTCCGAACCCTGTCATAAAATCCAATTATATCCAGTTAAATCAAAATTTGCATTTTTTTATATTATTTTATATTATTTTGTTTCGTCGCTAGAAAAATCTTCGCATATAAAAACCTACTTACCTACCTATATATAAAATTAAATTTATTCCGAACTATAATTAATAGTACGAATCAAAGAAGGACTATAGTGGCTACAAAGACTATTTAAAAAAAAATGTAAACTAAATTTCTGTATCTTTATTTTAAGTTTAAAATATCTCATTTGCAGTTTTTTGTAGTTAGTATTTATTGTGTTTAAGTTCTTTTCGCGGGATTTTGTATAATATAATCAAATGATCTCTGAAAAAGTGTAACCTCTTTTGCAAGTATTAGCTGTTTTGTTAGTAACTAATAAGAAAGAAACGTTATTATTTTCGTTTCATAGTCTATATTATTTCTCAGCCACTATACCCAGATTAGCTTTACCTGCTGAAGGTCGATTAATAATATATTAAAGCGGACATCCCAAATTTCACACCAAAATAATAGCCCTGGTTAGACAGAAGATGCGATAGCGGTGTAGATACAAAAACAGCAAGTACTAGCAGCAAAATCAAACCGGTAAAAGTCACAGTTATTTCGCCGAAGCCAGAAACGAATGCGAACGTGTGATTGACGAAACCAAGGACAAGCACACTCAAAGGATCAGGAATAAACTTTTTTAATGCCCCAGTCCAGTGGCCCCAGGAACTTCCGGTCGGTAGCAAAGACAGTAAGTAATAACTATACAAAAACGTCTCTCCTACCTTTGACAGACGAACGCGGTGTCACGGCAACTGGTGCTCGCCGAAATGTTTTCATCGCACTGTACCTTAAACGTCCCCCAAGGCAAGGCTCTCCCCATCAATTCCAAGATAACACTGCCATGGCAAAAGTAAAGTTTCATCGCCGTGATATTCGTAAAATCCTCAAAGATCTAGATATACAAAAGGTATCAGAACCGGGCGGAATACCTGCCATCGTGTTAAAGAACTTTTCCAAACATTTCCTCCCAAAATAAGGAAAGAAAACCACTTCCTCAAACTATCGCCCAATTGCCTTGCGTCTAATAATCCCCAAAGTCATGGAACGTCAATCAGCAACTACTCAAGTACCTCGAGACCAACAGAATTATTAGCGATAACCAAGTCGGCTTTCGCAGAGAGAGATCGACAGAAGATATATTGGCTTATGTGACTCATATATGGAGTAAAACAATTGAGAACTACGGCGAATCTCGAACGATTTCGCTGAATATATCGAAGGCGTTCGCGAGAGTTTAGCACGAGGGATTGCTTAACAAACTGACATCGTTCGGACTGCCGGCATCTCTCTGCAGCTGGCTTCCCAGTTTCCTTAAGAACAGATCTCTACACGTTGCAGTTGATGGGCACATCTTAGACACGTTCACTTAGAATGTTGCTCACACATCTGGGGTGCCGCACCTAAGCACGCCCTAAAGCGGCTGGATTCCATTCAGAGGAGAGCCGTGCATCTCGTCGGCGACCCAGATATGACCCGGGATCTGGATAGTCTGGAACACCGCAAACATGTGGCCGAGATCTCCCTGTTTTACAGATATTTCCAAGGTAGATGTTCCCAGAATTTAGCCCGCCTCTTCCCGCCCCCAGCAACGCCTGTCACACAGTCACGTCCAACATCGGCATTCATTCATACCTAGAACTCTTTACAAGGACTCCTTTGTCTACCGAACTGCTTCACTGTGGAACTGACTCCCAAGCCCAAGACATCTGCTTCCCCCTAATTACAACCTACAATTATTCAGGAATTGTGTCATTCAACATTTTGGCACATACACCGCTCGTCGAGTGCCATAGGATCTCTTTTTAGTGTGTATGTCAAAGCCATAAAAAAATTAAAATAACATTTAATTCAGTTAATTTTCTGACACGAATTCAGGAAATATTATTTGTATTGATCATCTTGTAATTTATTTGGGTTTAAATATTGGATATTCTTGAGGTCGAAACATAAGTGGGTACAAGAAAATATCCTTAGTCGACTCAATTATGTTCGACCCAACATTATACCTAAATTATTCTTTATAATTCATGGGCTCTATTAATTTATAATCGTTTTCACTTTTATTTGAAGAATAGCAAACATATAATTAAAGTCGGCAATTTGGAATCTTCAAAAATATGTAACTAAAGGAATTTCCCAAGAAGCTCTATTGTTTTAAATTGATTTATTAATACTTTTAAAAAATGTACCTAATATCCAGTTAAATCCGTTTGTTTCGTTTAGATGATCGTATTATATATTATTTATTATTTATGCGTAGGAAAAAAAGTATCTTCAAATGTTCGTTTGCTCCAGAATTACATATATATGTCCTTTGATTATGACTATGAAACTGCTCAAAAGCCTATGAAATGATCTACCGGCATTTAAAAAGACACAAATTAGTATTTCGCTGAGGCGTACATATCTGTTATGATTTAAACTTTAAGTTTTAACTAATGTTTGACTATTATGTCTTTTGGAAACAATCTATTTAAACTAGAAGCAACTACACTGAAAACTAACAGGTTTATGTCAATTCCCATCTACTTCTATGCCAAAATGCTAGTGATGAATCAAAAGTTGCGGCTTTAAATACTAAGAATCAGATGTTTGTTGACACACGAAATGAGTGCCAAATCGTGACTAAAGTATGATTACCTAATATTTATCATTTTTAATAGTGATGATAATAATGAACAAATATTAGTCATGTTTCTATTTTTATCCTTAAAACAAAAGCCTGTTTTACTTGTAACGCACGTAAATAGACTTGCACCCTTTAAAACTGGATATTAGCGTTGACTGATCAACGATATTACTAAGATGTCTTGTGTCATTTAATTTGCAATTCCTCATAGGAATTTCCAGTCTGACTTCACCATTTGTTGGAAGATGGACTTATTTTTAGCAATTGGACTGCTACTGCATGATAGTGACCTCGATTCTGGAGCAAGCGTGCAACCGTCTTGTAGGAAATAGAAGATCTTGCCGGATAATAGAATACAAGGGTATAGTGATGAATTATTCTTATGTATAGTAAATGAAGATGTCGTGTACGTGGATGCGTTTTGTTCCTCCTGTAAGGACCATGGATACTCTGAGAAAAAATTGTTCATAAATCGCTCGACGTGTATTGATCCTATTTTATAAAAATATGTATAAAATTACATATTTCCAATAATAATTATTATTATTACCACTTTTGTTAAAATCAATCGTACTATGCTGAATACCTATTGAGAAAGCCTTAATGGTAGTGTTGACGTATTTTGATTGTTGGGGCTCTATGAGGAGATAATTTTTACGTCATATGGGGGTTCCCTCGTACACCTGGTAAGAGAGCTAAGATCAGACGCAAACCACCAACTAGAATTAATCATTGCCAGGCGAGATTTATAGAAGTTTAAAACAGGCCGTTTATGCTAGAAGAGATAGGAATAGGAAAGTATTGAAAAATTTCAAATAAACACAAATAAAAAAGGGCTAGCCAATAAACAAACATTGTCCACTATGAGGCGAATTTTTGGTATATTCTCACTTTGTGTACTACTTTTTTTAAAGTGAATTGCAATTTACCCCTTAACTTAATATAAACTGCATGTAAATTTGAAGAAACCAGACATGGGATTAATTGACAAAAGGTAGGTACTTGATAATGATACGCCAATGGGGTACCAACTAGAAATTGATGAGATCTCAACCACATTTATAACTTAGCAAAAGCCATATTATGGCGTAATATGTGAAAATTATTACGAAAAGTTTTTGCTTTTGACTTTCTTGATAAATGAGTCTTACGTCTATGAAAAATAGGCATAATTAAGAAGCGATTCACGGATAAATCTAACTCGCTTCACTCGATATGTGCTCTAATAGTTTTTAAAAATTGACGATTTATTTCAGGAATACAGCAATATTTTTCTATTAAAATATAGATCATAAAAATCAATTACACCAGCATTTGTGCATAGATGATTTCGACCAGAGGCTAAATCTGTTCTAGATATCAGTGATGACAATAACAGTAGGATAATCTATATTGATCTAGAATGGTATGTTTAACAGATAAAACTAACCTGGTACCTTTATCATAGTTTACCTTGGAACATCCTCTATTATTGATCGGTGCTATTATCTAGCGTTGCATAACCATTTGCCAGCTTATACAGATCACCCTTTCGATTGGTCTTTGTCCAACGATTTTTAATAATTGTCTCATAAATATAGTTTTATTAGTGGAAAGTAATATTCTCATATAGTTTTTTTGAAATTGTTGGTTTGAATTCAGTGAAGTAAGCAAAATTATTGCAATATTTCCTCAGTCATAGTACAATGGCACTTTTACATCGTTATTTAAGTGCCTAGATGGCAGATTTCTAGAGCTAGACTGATGGTTTTAGTTGGCATGGCGCAATATACTTGTTTAGTGAAACTACTAAATAATTATCACAATTAAAAACTAATACTTATATATATATATATATATTCATGAAGAAGGACATCTCCAAATGGACCCTCAGAATTAAATTCAGTGGGAAGTAGATCCCCCTTTAACATATCCAAAGTAAAATGTTGCCCTAGTCTGCCTTATCACGAAAAAAAAATCAATAAATATATTAAGATGAATGCATAGCCAAATAATTGTTTTAATAGTTATTTTTATTACAAGTACCTAAAATGAAGTTTTTTAGGACGAAGTCCGGAATAGCAGATGAGTCCTGAAAAACTTCATTTAGGTACGTGTGACAAACACTATTTTTTGACATACGCTCCCAAAATTTTGTTATACGCTTTTTCCAATTAATTCTTCAGAACGCTTAAATTTGCAAATTTTCCATAGTTTTCGAAATCATAATGTTCGAAAAAGTAAGCTTAGAAATTGATATAGTAGCAACAAGTTTGTTTATTTGATAATTTTGTTATGTCATTCGAAATTTGTCAGAAAGTCACATAAATGTTAAAATGTTCCAAAATACGGAATATATTGCTAATAAGGCCAAAGAAATCATGTTGGATTGACTTCCTGTGTGGTCTCGTGCCATTTACCATAAAGAATATGCTTTTAATGACTGGAAATACGAAAATGACGTACTTGTTGTAAATGAAGATGTATTGCTAAATTATTTCCACGGAAAAGTAAGTACTTATTTAAAAAACTAAATACTTACTTAAACAAGATGTATTTTGAGACTTTTAAATTAAAATAGTACTCTCTTAAATTACAGTCACAAACGTTCAAACCGTCGACAGTTTGGTCGAATTCTGAGGAATTTTGCGTAAATGTTGCCATGACGACTTTTAGGGACTAGGCCGTAAAGGAAGCATTTTACCGACTTAAATAAGTCCGTAAAATAGTTATTTTTGGGAGCATATGACAAAAATGTATTTATTTCATTTACGTTACTTTATAGTAGTGATAATAGCCTATTTATTTATCATGAAAACCTTCAAATCATTTGATGTTGAGTGGGACTTGGCATTTAGAATTTTTTTCACCCTTTTGGTGGAACAATTTACAGCACCACACCGCGTCCTTCTACCATTCCGAACCGCTGAAAAGCAATTTGCACATCGTAGCCTCCCATTATTGCAAACGCGAATTTCAGTACTTCTCCAATTCTAGTTTACGCTTGTTCAGATTTTCTATAAATCAACTTTCAGCCTTGAGGTAACCCGCCTATTTAAAATATTATTTCATTAGACCTTATACATTCGGTTTTGGGACAACCCATATATGTAAAGCAAGAAAAAGAGAAAAACAAGTCATAAATTGAAGTTGGGTTTTGCGAGGTTTTTTCGGGGAGATCCGAAAGGTATCGCTCTAGAACGGGGATATATAGTCTGAAACCGGCACAGTGAACAGTTTATTTTGTGAATGGTTTTTCTTTTATCGTGTATTACAGGTCAGTAAAATTTATAAGATTGTTATTAACATAATTGGTACAAGTATTTATTTTATTCTCATGGATAATTCATATTTGATGGCATAACATGTGTATAGGTATCTTTAATGAAATCGTTTTAAGCTGTGAATAACCCTGCTTTAAACGAAAACAAAAATGTATTGTTTGCTGTCTTTTCGTGCTGGAATTTTAGTTTTAGTATGACTGAGATTGCAAGTAAGAGCTTTTGTTAACTTACTAACATTTTCCTACCCTGACGGGTGAATATCCTAGTTATAAATGAAATGATCGTTCTAGAGATATTGGCCCTAATTTCAACTTTAGCTGAGTAGCCTCCGTATTCCAGGACCTCAGTACCCTCCAGCGACGTGTGGCTAACTAACATTCCTCTTGGGTAGTGTAGTGGTTATCACATCTGCGTCTGACACGCGGGAGACTCGGGTTCGATTCCCGACCGGAGAGCTAGCTCTTCAGTTGTAAATCTGCTGTTACAAGTGTGAAACTACGAATTGTGGTACGGGAGACAGTAATTTAATTAATTATTATACTAATAAAGGTTATACAGCATAATTCGTGAATTCTAACACTAAAAATTTTAGTGTTTCCTAATTTTTCTTGTAAAATATTAAACAGCCAAATTTATAATAATATACCTACTGAAATAATATCTTGCTTCAATATGGACTGTGGACACGTTTTGGCGTGCGCCAAAAAGAAAATTATGGCGTCATATTATGATTGCTACTGCTGCCTACCCTAAATATTCTTTCTGGCTACGGCCCTGTTCAAGTTTCTGATTATATCTGCTTTTATCAGTAAATTTTCAATTTGTAGACTGCTTCCTCATATGTTTAACATTGTCACTGATGTTCACATGATATTTCCTTGCATATTATTTAATTAGCGATATACATTGGTCTAAGACTAGTTTATTTCCTCTTGTATGTAACTCCACACCCCCGAATTGGCGAAGAAAACATCTTGCTTGTCAAGCAGCAGATGTTTGTCCACTTGCTGTACTGAACCACTCTGAGGGAACCAATACTTTGTGAACCAAATAAGCCCTCGATATATGTACCCAATAGAAACTAACTTGGGAACAGGCAGAAACGGTTCCAGTGGAGGTCCCAATACGATCGCATGGTTACAGAATAATTGGACAAGCTAAGTATTAGCCAATCAGAAGATAAACGTATTGTAAAGACCAATTGTTATATTTCATTCTTTTTAATCTTTCACATTAGTTTTAATTTTCATTACTAAGTCAGTTTATTCATCAGATAAACTCCATATGAAATAATTTCATGAGTTATATTTGTAACTTAATTATTATATAGATAAACTCAATTTCAAATAATTCCATCAATCATATTTGTAATTTAATTATATAGTTAATATATTACTTGTTTATAACTTACCTATTTAATTTATCGCAGGATAGAGGTCTGCGAGACATTGCGATTTCTGATATATAAGATATATTTATATTTAAGTATTCATATTCAGTTCGCATTGTCTCTAGGAACTCTGGCGCCCACAAAAAATTACAGCTAGTAAGATTAGTAAGAAAAACCACCTACCTCCTGAGAAGAACCATAAAAAAAAGAAAACGAGTCCCAAAACGAACATCATTTATTAAAAAAAAATTCTTATGGTTATGAGAAGTAGTATACAATTGGCGAACAACTAGTATTGCGCGCTCCAAAATGGCGCCCAACGCCATACATAATCAATTAATTAATATTTCGCCCAACTTTCATTACATTTTATTTAACATTTTAATATTTCATAATTTATGTTTTTTTTTTACTTTACAATATTTAGTTTAAAAAAAAATTAGTATTAGTATACGTTCAAAGAATTTTCCATTCGAAAAATTTTCCCATTGAAGAATTTCCGATTCGAAGAATATTCCACTCGAAGAGTTGTCTCTCGAAGAATTTTTTTCGTAGGACTCTCCAGACTCGGCAAAATATACGAGTAAATCCTGTATTTTTGTTAATTGGCACAGCGTATGTGTTTTTTAGATTCGAATAAAATATTTTGTTTGCCATTTCATTGATATAGAGCTCGATGGTACTTGGTGAAAGAATATTGTCACTGGACTAATTCAGTTTTAAATAATCCAATGTATAAGATAGAGGGTAATATAACGAAAAATGTAAATTCGTTATAACTCCATTATTTTGAAAGTTAGTTAAAATTTAACGTTATATCCACATTTTGTAGGGTCTTTCTTTGACTTTTTAGAATATGCCAATATGTAAAAGAACAACTGAACATCGAAGAAAATGTTATAGAAAAATATTATATATCTATTTATTATTTAAATGTAATGCCCTATATTTTATTGCTGTTATAATATTTACAGAAAATTCTTGAAAATGTCTTAGGCAAAATCATTCAGAAATAACTTTTCTCTCCAACTAAAGTTATTTTTTAGACCCTGTAGTTTAAAAATGCAATGAAATATAAGCAGTTCCACCTAAAATGAGTGCTAAATACATTATGTAGCATGACTTCTCTCCAAAGAAGAATTGCATACTTATTAAATTGCATTATCGAGTTAATCCCAAGAATGAACTTCATGGTGAACATGGATAATGACACAAACTTTGTAAATAAACCTTTTTATCGACGAAAAACATATATTTTCAATATTTTTAATGTCAATGAGATCAGCATAACTGTCGATATTGGGCGAAGACAAATCTCCATTGGAGAAGACATCAGACGCAATATCGCAGAAAATTTCCGTGTAGGCTGGGTGGAATTATGAAACAAAATATAATTAATAGCCCCTTTTTTGCAGGAAAATCTGAGGGGGGAAAAATATTTGCAATCATTCAGAAAAAATATTTTTAGGAAATTTGATAACATGCACTGGATTTTGAACATCTACAACATCATGATTTCCGCAGGTCGATACCGTGATCCGCGATGAGCGTGGTTGCTTTGGCGGTACTATAAATGACAGCCTATATGTGCAAGACACTTCAAACGATGTGTTCGCTAACCCAAACTAACCCCGCAGCTCTAAGACGTAATCACCGTGATGAGAAACCAAAATCTACCCACATCTATTGAGAGATTGTTCCCCTTCTAAAATGTAATACAAACTACTGAAAATCTACCAAAAAAATTAGAAATCTAGTATAAATGTCGTCATGTTAGAAGTCCCTGATGGTAAGACGCCAGGCATTTCGGCTTCTGAAATAACCCAAACCAGCTCTGGCATAATGAGCCAATCCGTCCGTTCATATTCGAGCTTCGAAACTTCTAGCTTAACAAAAAATTTAGATTATTAAAGGATCATGAGTCATGAGAAAAAATAACTTCTGGTGGAATAACTAACGCCACAGCAAAATAAATGACAGAGGCTTCAGGCTTATTAAACATCCTAAAATTGTTTGAGAATAAATATCTTCTATGTTTCTCCAAAGAAGTTTTAACAAAAAGATATGCCTTATCCAACTATGCATAAACTTGACAAAACTAGAAAGCAAAAAAGAATAAAAACAAGTCAAAACAACTTTAATTAATTTTACAAAAAAGTGACTGCAAAAGATAAATATATAT